>JASANE010029614.1:0-36848 GCA_030248225.1 Trileptium ribeirensis
ATATCCTTTTGAAGATAAACGTTGCAGGAAACCTTTTAAACTGGGCAAGAAACCGTGGTTTGTTTTGGGTTCATAACATAAACTTTACACTTTAAAACCAAAACAAATAAATGAAAAACTTAGATATTTTTTCTTTCTTGGCCCAACAAACTCTAAAGAATCATTTTAGTGCGGCTGTTAGTATTTTAGTATTATCTCATTGTGATATCATCAGATTATAGTATTATTATGCAAACCTACTAGTTGAGAACATCAGATACTATCGACCAAAGTTGGATTCGACGACTTTAAGGACTAAGACTGAACCAAACCGTTCCTATTCCAAGAGTAAGCCCAAAGTGAATTTCGTTAACTGTCTCGGCGTATCAAGTCAAGTGTCGCCCCAGGGAGATAGCATAAATTTTTTTACCTCTAACCCAAGCCTAAAACTGCGCCATGTCATTCTTATTCCAAGCGTAAGCGCAAGACGAACCCCCTCCGCGTATCATGTCAATTTATCCCGTAAGGTGATAGTATAACATTTTGTCCCTCTTACCGAAGCCTAAACCTAACTCTGAGCCAGAGACTATGTTTAAGCTTAACTTGGGTTCATAATCTAAACATCAAATTGTTATCCTACTCATATTATTTCTTCTTCACTCTTAATGAGATGGGACTCGGCACAACCGACCAAGATTCGGCTTGCGGTACCAACATAGCTAATGGAACAAGGCTTTGTTGATTTTGTAAACCAAGCGACCCCATAGCAAATGAAATTTTTCAATGCATATCGTGCCAGCGTGTCATGTCTTGTAACTTAGATCATCCAAATTTTGATTGCTTAACCACCTATATTATTCTTGTATCCAAGACAGGATGCTTTCTACTGCACGACTGCCTATTCACGACATATTTCACTCACTACTGCATAGGGATTATTCGGTCCGTCGATAATAATGATCATAAGTACGAATGAAACAATAGTTTTTGCTCGTCGCGTGCTTTCAAATATTATGATAAAATGACCGCTATGCGTATTTATATTTGGAAAAACTCGAAATTACTACACCCTGTTTTACTACACCTTGTTTTCTGGGTAGAAAACGCTATTTTCTCTTGCTATGAAATCTCGTCTCAACATATTATTAACTTACGATGCAATTCAAAATTGAGCAAAGGATCTCAATACAGTTAGCGATTTATAAATCAACTATGATATTGTTTACAATATGGTTATATGTCACAATGATCTGAAAATTCCACGCTCTACAGAACGGTCGGTGCCAACTCTATATGCTCACCTTTCCCGCGATTACGATACCCAGAGTAAGCACCTGGAGCCACAAATGGTATCATTGAAATTGGGCGCTTTCGCACCTGTTCCAATTTTATGGATTAGTCCCTAACCAGAGGGTTAAAAAGCTGAGACATTCCGCCCCGAATTCCCTATATGTACAAAATATAGTGCAAAAAAGCCTGATTATGATTTATTCTATAAAATTTGAAAGAATGATGCACGAGTAAACTTAAGCTGCGTCCCTAGTCGCTTTCGCACCTGTTCCAATTTTATGGATTAGTCCCTACCCAGAGGGTTAAAAAGCTGAGACATTCCGCCCCGAATTCCCTATATGTACAAAATATAGTGCAAAAAAGCCTGATTATGATTTATTCTATACAATTTGAAAGAATGATACACGAGTAAACTTAAGGTGCGTCCCTACCATCCTCTCCTGTCATTAGCGATCGCCTGTTCGGCGAATTAGAAATCCGTGAATATAAAAGAAAATATAAAATAGGCGTTTGGGGCAACGCATCCAAAAAAGTTAAGTAAGAAAATATTGCCCCATTAACAGTTTCTTAAAAACATTAAGGAACCGATTTGCGTCTGTTTGACATTTAAATTGGAAATTTTTTTCAAATGAAAATTACCCCGTCTAATAGTTTAAAACCTGTCCATCACATGTAATGTTCGCGAACTACACGTATTATCAATAATAAAACGAAATATGTTAGCGTAACGAAAAATGCGGAATGCGAGTTACCACGTTGTGCGTTGTGAAACGAATTTGTGGCCAAACAGCAAATAAGTGTATTTTGTTAGCGACCAGAAATTACACCGTTTTGCAATCAGTTGCTTTGCGTTCGCGAATAGAAATTTTTGAAATTGGAGTTGGATATTACGATGAATGATCTATTCGCTAGCAGCGTTTTGTACATAGTGTCAAAAGAGGATGGCAGAGGGCGCAGCTTAACTTTACTCATGCGTAACTAGCTGTCAATACACGATTTATATATTGGAGATATTAGTACAGTATAGCAATTATATATATAAACACATCATATACAAAACGTTGTGTAGTAAAAGCTATTATATTGTGTAAATATAGAATTAAACATTTAAACGTAAACAACAGCTAAATACAGGAGCATAACTAACTAGTGAACCAAGCAAATTTGCAATCCTGGGTATCATTACCGGAACAGTTATTGTCGTGAGCGCCAGTGTCGTTACAGCAATAATTTATCTCCAACGACGTTTTGCTGCGTATAAAAAGGCACGTCAGCAAGGTATTAGCTGCTCCAGTGGTTGGGGTTTAATGGCCGGATCGGCTGACGGAGTCCGTTGTTTGTGCGCCAATAACCGGCCCTCGAAACCGGTGATGAGTTTCCGAAATGGAGCCGCTGGCCCGAACGGACTCAAGCGATCACCAACGCCCGTAACTTCGCCGCCCAATGGAATCCTACGGCCGCGAGGTGATTCGACCCAAAGTCTTCCGATTGAAAAGTAAGTTTACAATCGCTGTGCACACGGCGGTTTTTGGTACGACAGTCAGAAAACCTAACTTTTAGAGAACGTCTTTGTTTCTCGTAATGCTAAAACAATCTGAATATATTTATACATTCGATTTTGTCGCATTGCAATATCGCCTCAAATTACAAAGAGTGTATGTCACCCTACGGGATATACGCTATAACGTAAGTAACAGTAGCAGCCTAGCGCGAGCGGTTCTTCAGACAACAGCCCGCAACAACCTCGTCATTGTCGTAATAAACTACTGAATGGCCGAACCATATGATTGTTCCTAGTATTCTGAGAATGGACTCCGCTCGTACTTCACTTCACACTCTTCTTGAGCATTCGCCGGATTCGATTTGACCATTTGTTGTTCCACATATATTTATGTCGGGAATGTATAGTTAATGTACACACAGGCTTGACTTGATTATATTCCTAGCTGCTTTATACATGATCTGTCAAATGTTTTCCGCTTAATTTGGATGTCAAATCTACTGTAAAAGTAAGATTCTTTTGTGTCTAATTTCAGATCCAGTTCATTCGGAAAGCAATTGCCAAGCGAACGAAAGACTTTTTCACCGACTTCGGCACAGTCATCATCACCGTTGAGTTCATCGGTCATCTCGAATCAATCTGCACCAGCATCAGTGACGCCGTGTAGTGTACGACGCCGTGGAATCACATGGTCACCAGGAGCCACAACCACAACTTCGGGTTACTCCGAAACTAGCGGGACGACATTGGAAACAAGCAACGGAAGCAGCCCAGAGAGGCCGTCTCCAAATCGCCAAAATCTTGGCCCAACTACTACGGCTGACGCTTGCTTTGTAGTTAGCCGCAGCGAAGAATTTGATTTCAATGCAAACAGTGTTATTTCGCCGCCAGATCATAACACATCATCAGTCGAACACCATGAACCGATTAGATTTTATACGACGGAGAACGACGTCCAATCTGGTTTAAACTGCGGCGTTATGCGGTTTACAACGTCCTATAATAGATCCAATAACTCGCTACGTATAACTGTTCTATCTGTTGATTTTTTGAGGGGCGAAAGTCACCAAGCCGGCGACCGCTCTGGTACAAATAATTTCCGATCTTGCCAACAGTGTTCAAAGTTGCGAAGTAGCAGTGTCGATACGGCGTCATTGAGTTCCACAGGAAATTTCGACGGTTTGCGAAGAAGAAATTCTGACGATCGACTCGATGATTTGATCGTTTCTCACGAAGAGTTCTTCTCTCAACGCCATAATATTCCGGGTATCTATGTCAAATTGGTACTGCTTCCCGACAAGCAGCATAAAGCCAAAACCCGATTACTACGAAACCGTCCAATAGCACGATACAACGAAGAATTTATTTTCTACGACGTCCAAAGACCTGTTCCAATGACTAACCACCAAGAACCACGTTCAGAATCTTCACACAACGGGTTCCGCGCAAGTACGTTGCATGCTAGGCTTGTCGAATCTGATCGATATCAGAAGGAT
Organism: Trileptium ribeirensis; assembly: GCA_030248225.1. Lineage (NCBI taxonomy): Eukaryota > Metazoa > Nematoda > Enoplea > Enoplida > Thoracostomopsidae > Trileptium > Trileptium ribeirensis. Next base: position 4,267 of record JASANE010029614.1, read on the forward strand.
CGAATCTTGGGCGAATTCTTATATCCATTAGCCGAATTATTAGATGGAGAAGATTCTGGTGCTGTCAATGATGCTGATGGTGTAATATGTGCTCCGTTTGTACCCAGAGAGTTGAAGGTAATACTAACACTTATAGAAGACCAGTGTCACAGACTGCTGGTGTCATAGGTTTGTTCATTGCTGCAATCTATGTTTTTAGGTCTATGGACATTCTTCATGGTGTAGACCTGCTGTACTCGTGTCGTGGTGATATGCCTGGAATCGTAGCTGTTTTTCTTTGTCACGGCGCGTTCATTGAGTTAATTATTGGCCGCGATTATTAAGTAAATTATACAAAAAATTCCTGATCTGGTATCGTAGATGTGTAGATACTCGGAGTCTTAATGAACATAAACTGCATAAAAAAGATGTAATCTAATCTTTGTTCTAAGGTCTGTCCGACCCGTCTTAATACGTATATAAGCGCAAAATCCTTGCGCTTATACGTATAATTATCCTTGCGCTTACCCCAAAGTACTACCAGACGTTAATTCATGAATGGGTAAATTTGTTGCTGTTGGGTCCAGGAGTCAAGCCCGAATATACCTCATTAACCCTTATGTTTGAACACCACCAGGATTCTGCTATAAATACTATGTCAAATGAGATACACCATAAAATTTGTAAAATCAGTCATATAAATTTTGAAGTTTCAATAAAAAGAGTAACAATTAGTTACTTATGCAATGTTTCTTTTGATTTGAGAATATCTTTTTGCGAATTTTTCTAAATCATGATCTTATTAACTTTTGTCGATTAAACCTACACGTCCCGCAGTTAAAGAAATTATATTATATGTTCGTGCACTCGTAATGATGGCGTAAACTAAATGTTTCAAGATAAAATTAGCTCCAATTTTATTGCTATCTCCTGTAGCTTATTGGTTAGAGAATATACTGATTTACCTGAAATTTGTTTGATTGATTGCGAAATTTAAGTAGTTTGTCTACAGAAAAGATTTCAAGCCACGAATGGTTCCTACGATCGAATATTCTGACGCAACATTCAGTTAATTTTACATTCCTATTCTATTTGAATTTCGTTAAATACAGACTGTATAAACCGTCTAATCAGAGCTTGGTTTTGGCTTAAATCTCCATAATGCAGAATATATACATAATGTCATTAATATAATTGAATATATATGTATATATAATTGAATATATATATATATATATTGTCGATTCACGATGAAACAATGTCCATTTATAATGCCATAATGTCATTTAATAATGCATAAACTTATGCTGACTGCGAATTTTGCATGGATTGTCAATTTTGGAATCACAGCCAATAAAACAGCAAATTTTATTATGACATGTCTAAGTCCAGACGGCCTGGTCTAATTTTCAAAGTGCATCCAATTTCTAATGTCGTGTATTACAATTATAAAATATTGATATTATCCATTCAACACTTTGGAAAATGCAGTAAAAGAGTCAAAGATCCATTTAGAAGGCAAAACATACAAACATACGTGACATGTATGTTCATAAGATTATGGGCGCAAATAATTCTGATAAAGAGCGAGTGAGCCAGATGAAAGTAAAGGCTGGTGTACGTTTTCAGCCTACCGGAAGATATGTGCATATATTTTCGGGGGATACAAAAAACAGCTTGATGGCAAAGAAATATATTAGGTATATGAAAAATATAAAAGACAATTTGTTCATAGTTACTTAAAACTATCTGCGCGCATTCGCTGACCAGGAAAAGACACATCGGGGTGGCGGAGGATAACCCACTTCTGAGTGTGATACATACTATTTGATTGAATAGGTCCTCGGCTTAGGGTGGAGGGCGGAGAACGCGGTTCCGTGTGTTTGCGCAGCGGGGGAAGTTCGTGCTCGGCAGGGTGGTAACCAATAATTTTTGCCACATTCTTTATTTTTTCCTACTAATTTTGTGCATAGTTGTAAAAACTTTAAGCCTTTGGGTATCGTGGGGGCTGGGGGGGGGCAAATATCGTTAACGGAGAACTCTATGTGTATTACGAACCCTCTTTCGACACTTGCGATATCTAAGCTTACTGCTTACCTTATATAAATGGGCACCGATTGAAGCTATATCGTTTGGAATTAAGTATCGTTTTCTTGTACAAAAGCAAGTGAAGACGTTAAGTTGCCCGAGGATAGACTATAACGGTTAAGACTTTTGACAATTTTTGCTGTCAACTCAGTGTATTCTTTAACGAGTGTGTTCACTGTTCGATAGATGTTTCTCAATCAGAAAGCTAAAGAACTTAGTTTCGCTAAAATTTACAATAGTCATGCTAGTTTTATAGTTTCGAGGATAGTTCGGTGATACGATTTCCGTTGGTAGCTCCGGTCGCCCACTACGACACTTTTGTGTCTTTACCACTCAATCAGTGTTGATGTTCTCAAGACTAGTTGAATAGGGTGACCACATGGATCTAGACGATAACTGCCCGAACCTAACTGACCGGCGGACTGCCTAAGCCACATTACGCCCACCCTGCCTGAAGCCTTGTACACAAACCCCCGCAAAATTTTAGCAAAATTCAGGAAAATTGGCTAAAATTGCAAAAATTTGGTAGAACGAATTTGTGTCACACCTAAACCCTACGGTTAGTCAAAGGCGAGTAGTATATATTTAGAGTACTGGAACGCAAGCCTGTGGCAACCAGCACCCGTATAATGTACCAATCGGTTCAAGAAGTTTAAAGAACAGGCCTGGTATTAACCCTTTCATTCCCGAATTAATTTGAATATCGTGCAATGTTTGACAAACTCAAGCCTGCGCCAGGGATCGAATCCGAAACGTACGGTTGAAACTTGTGTACACAAACCACTGAGCTATGTGAGAGCGAATAATAACGCACGTTCAAACGTACAATATACGACAAACTCAGTAAACACAACGAGTCGCAATGTGCGTTGGGTCCATTTGGACCTTACGGGCATGAGAGGGTTAACGTAAACGGTGATAACAGCAATAACAGGGTGATATTGGCTTACCACATGGTGTTGTTTTAATCCTGCTACTCAGCAGGCGGAGAACTATTTTTCTTGAATTTATGTCTGCTACTACGCAATGTAAACAAAACGGTAATCAAATTATAACAACCTACACTGTATGAAAATGCATCCACAGTATAGTATTTTAGTTTCAGTTCGAAACGAAGTATATATATTTTCTTAAATAATGTACGTCACAGCAGTAAATTCACTAAGGGGTAATATACTATACAAGACACTTCTGTCGATCATCCAATTCTAAAATAATAAGTGTAGACACAGTGGTGCACATCCCACTTTACATACATTTAATTAAAAGCATTGTCCATGATTTTCCATTTTTTCATTTGTAACAGTGGCAAATTTATAATTATATTTTAACGAGATTGATTTACGTTGATAACTATTCGTTCCGGCTTCTAGAGTAGGAGTAGCCCAAGACTTATGCCAGGAACCATTTTGTGGGAGCTAGCGGACTCCAGCAGTCGGATTTGTACAACATTCGATTATGGCATTTATTATAAAAAGCATAAGCCTAAGACAATCTTACAAAACGTGAAAACAATGTTACAGACTAAAGGCTGTAACGATAACAGTATCATCGTCAACACCAACGAATTCCAACTGAAGGCCTATATTGTATATATTGACTGTTTGACATATATTTGCCATTTTATTGGGTTTTACACTACTTATGTTTTTATATAAGTACCAGTTTTTTCAGCTCCAACATATCAATAATCGAGGTCAACTTCAAATTTCGTTGTGCTATCAGTCAGCGCCGGTGAAACAGCTTATCGTCTCAGTTCATAATGCCCGCAATCTTCCTAATTTGGAAGTCGTTGAATTGATCGGTAGGTTACATTGTTTCCAATTTCGCTTATGAATTTCCATATTTTAATGAAAACAATGCATATCACCAGTTATCAGTAAGTTCACAATATTTGACGGATTGTTCTCTATCGAAGTGTAGATTGTACTACAGTATTACAGAACTGCTAAGCAATTTATGTCATACTAATGGCCGGTGTTTATTTGGTATTGCCCGTGATATGGTGTTCTTTAAAAGGCAGACATAATTTTGACGGTGAAAAAACCGTAACATCACTGTATTTCCGTACTTTGACAGGCACAGTATTTGGGAAAAAGCACAGGAAAAATTTGGGCGATACGACATATCTATAAACACTTGCACTGTTAAACAATTGTCAAGCATCACTACTTGAGAATTTAGTGGTTGAACAAACAATTTTCGGTAGCCATTATAGTTGTGAGGTAAAAATGTACTTTAAAGTTGTTCTCGTAATCCGTTGAACATATTAAGAGAAAACTATCATAGGTTTCTACCAGTAGGCATGGAGCTTTAACTTTGAGCAATTTGATACACGTCGTTGTTGCAGTTCTGTCAAGCACTACACATCGACGAAGAAGCAGTATCGAATTAATAATTTGTGTAGCTCAGCTAAAAGTTTCCAATGCAACAGTGACATGTTTATATTTTGTTACAATTTTCAGATCCGTACGTCACAGTATATCTGCGATTTGGTGATCAGCGTATTGCACGACGCGATACTGTAATCAAGCGTCAAACACTATCACCGTCGTTTGGCGATGTGTTCACGTTTGATCTTCCACCGCCGGCATCGTCGTTAGAATCCCACGGAAGCAGCAGCCACATTGGTGTCACGTCCACATTTCCAACATTTAAATCGACTCAAAACATAATTACTGGAACGACCGCCGCGGGAACTTATCGCAATCTAAACGAATCATTGGGTCTCGAATTTGTCCTTGCTCATGCCGGAGACGGGTCGGCAACCTCCGTACGCCAAAGCGAATATTTGGGACGTATTCTGCTTGGCCTTTCGGACGAGGTCACATCAGATCTTGCGAAGGCCCACTGGATCGCCGCAATGAATGCCCCTAAAACGACAATTACCAAATGGCATATTTTTCGACATAATTAAGTTTGTAGCTATAATATTAGTTATATATTTATGTTATGTTTAGATACATTTTCGAAATGGAGCGACCGAAGCTACGAGATTTTCTCTATCAGCGTTTGGCGGCTACAAAACCTATATTGACTGTTACAATCATAATTCATCACCGGATCAATCGATATTTTGTTCTCAGCGAAATAAATTCTGTTTTTGCCGCTTGTACAAGCTTAATATTAATCTCTGTTTTGATTTTTGCCCAAAAATTCATGAATAAGGTGATGGTCGACTAATCTGACATTTTGAAGATATGGGTTCCTTACAGTTTAAATTATATTTTAGCCTTAAAGCGTTAAATTGAAACTACCAGCTAAATTGGAGAGATATATCTGTGCTGTTACGATAATCGAACTATGAGCCAAAGTTTAAAAATATCTGGAAGATTGAATTACTAAAATTCTGATTAAGTTCCCTACTTTCTCAGCTGCAGGTGGCTATTATGCTAATAAAGTGACCGCGTGGCCGAGTGGTTAGAGCGCCTGCTTCATAATCGTGAAGTCAGGAGTTCGAATCCAGTGGTCACGCTAATCTCCTTGCTCAAGGGACTCAGCCACAATTGCTTCGCAGTACCTATGCGTTAAACAGTTACTAGACTTTTGTCTACGCGGATAAGATGATGGGTGGTGTAAAGGGCAATCATCATGGCCAGCCTACACACAATGCTTCGGCATAATAACCCGGATTGTCACCTAGTGCCAATTGCATGTTTATTAGACTATGCTAATAAACATGTTTGTTTCATTGTTTTAAACCTGCATTGAGCTTATCAGCAATGCTCACTAAAATAATAAAAATTTTTTTTATATTTTTCATTCTAATTATATACTAAACCTATAGAATTTAAATAGACATATAGGCTTTGCAGGTTAATTTAATTCTACGCAATGATAGTGCATGAGTTGTGCGCGTTGTAGAGACAAAAAATGCCTTCAGCTTCTCCAGCTTAATTTCAATGAAGACAACTGTTCCCCATCCTCATGTTTTCCTAGGTTAATTATTTCAATTTTATTGGAGAGTATAACGTCGCCAAGCCATTTTTAAACACAAACGCTCCGTCTCAAAAAAATTTTACACCCTCAGCAAATTTTCCAGCACCAATTATCACTTTGTTTGTCCAGATACAAAAATTGCTTTGTAAAATTGCTTTTAAATTTAATTGTTTTCTTATATTACCTCTGTATATACATTTATCTGCAATGTATAGTCAACAATATGCTACAATGAAAATAATCTATAATTAACTCAATTTTTAAAAATATTATTAAAAATTTTTTTTGATTTCTTGAATACTTCGCAACGTAGATTTTAGAGAAATAGTTAACGATTGCTCATCAAATTTTAGGAAATTCAGCAAATATTTTCTAAAAGTTCGAAGAAACGATGAATAATTTGATATTTTTTGTGAATATTTGTGAAATATTAGTAAAAATAATTTACAACATTAAATTTCTTGCAGTCAATGGTACTATCGGTGCCCTTTAGCGATACAAATAGTGATATTTTTCTTCATCAAAACCAGAACATGCGCCAAATATGAGTTGATGAATTCTGCATGAAGTATATATAGATTTGACTGATTGTAAACTGCTTCTCAACTGTAAAGGTAGTAGGGAACTATGATCCTTGGATATCATGGTATTGAAATAACGGGTTTGATTCCACAACCGTTTAAGTCACACTATTATGATCTGTACTGTAGGAATGACCTAGTATAGAGTAAATCTTAACTATATTTATATGTCTCAAACAAAAACTCCACTTAACTGATTTACTGTCAATGCCATATGAATTAGCTTCCAAGGCATTGCAAATTGGATATCAGAGCTGGTACCTAAAGTTATTTCGTGATTTACTAGATCAACTGGAGTTGAGATCTTACTGATTGATTGCAGTGAAGTTTAGATGACTTCGGAAGCACAGCCTCGAGCCCAACGTCTGCGTTCTAAAAGATACTACAGCTCTCTATTTGATAATCGCTTTAAATTTTAAAAAATATGATGATCCACTGATTATAGAAACTTTGCGAGCCAAACAAAATATCCATAGACATTGTGTGTGAATGAACAGTTTAGCCTAAGTAATGCTTCAGTTGTTATTTATTGTATTTGTGCTAAGATTATTTCATAATATATTATAATAACCTTTTAGTTGTGTGTAATAATGTGAGATATAATATATCATAACTCATATGTCCTCTTAGAGGGTTTGGGGGTTACATCCATCCTAACTGTCGGTCCCCATAACCCATGTTTACCGTTCTTACAAAGGCGTTGAAGCCCCGCGTGCCGAAGGCACCGAAAATTATAGTAATCATGAACAAAATTACAAAAATAATACGAATTAAAAAATTAATAGTAAATTATTATGAGTAAAAATTGGGGTAACGGAGATAAATATTTTCAAAAATTTGGAACAACCTGGAATATTGTTGGTTACACTTTGCTCCTTTACACCCTTGGCCCAGACAACGCCGTTTCTTCGCCGGAACTAGCTGCATGGACTTTGCGCAGCTATGATATGTAGTACGGATATATAAGTTTATATATTGCTTAAAATCTTATTTTAGCCATGCAAGTACATGTAAACTAAAATTTCAAAACTAATATCCACGTTGACTCGAAGGTGGAAACTGTTTCGTGAGCTTCTCTCAAAGCAATATGCGGAACAGTGATACAGCTAGTAGCTATCTAGTTTTTTGCTTATCATGGAAGTTGAGAAACGCTCAAATCACGTTTTCATTTTTGCCTTAATTTTTAACAATCTCATTCCGTTCGAGGTCGGACATAGCTTTGTTTTTCGAAAACATTTCTCATTTTTTTTGACTTCCCTCTCAGGTAAATTTAAAAACTAGAAGCTCATTTCCAACTTTAATTTTATTACATGAAGACTCTGTTTCTCTATAAGAATTGAATAATATTCATTAACCTTATGTAGTTAATCAAAGATGCCTTGGTATGAGCTGTGAAATTATTCTGGAAACGTACCTATTTGGTTGCGGAATTTATTTTCTGGTTTACACGGATCAATAAGCAGTACCAAACATTCATTCACGAAAAAAGCAGATATGAATGTGTATCATATAGTTCGTGAACCCAAGCATGAAAATACCCACGTGCTGGTAAGGATACCGGCTTCGAGGAATGTTTTAACATTTAACAAATTGTTATGGACGCTACTTCACAATGTGATTCACTAGAAAACTTGAAAAATTACAAACCAACATTCGACTAGTTTAATAAATATTAAAAAATTAAGTTTTTCAGGTTGGGTAATTCATTAAATAAATTAGTTTCTCAGGTTGGGTAATTCATTAAATAAATTAGTTTCTCAGGCTGGGTAATTCATTAAATAAATTAGTTTCTCAGGTTGGGTAATTCATTAAATAAATTAGTTTCTCAGGTTGGGTAATTCATTAGATAAATTAGTTTCTCAGGTTACGTAATTCATTTAATAAACGAGTTTCTCAGGTTGGGTAATTCATTAAATAAATTAGTTTCTCAGGTTGGGTAATTCATTAAATAAATTAGTTTCTCAGGTTGGGTAATTCATTAGATAAATTAGTTTCTCAGGTTACGTAATTCATTTAATAAACGAGTTTCTCAGGTTGGGTAATTCATAAAATAAATTAGTTTCTCAGGTTGGGTAATTCATTAAATAAATTAGTTCTCAGGTTGAGAAAGTCATTAAATTTTTTGAAAGGCACTATAATAATTCAAGAACGATTTACCGGATTGGCTAAATTTTATCAACGTAGTGCGTTTAAAACAATGCGTATTCATATAAAATCATCTTCGCCAACTGGTGACGAACCGTGAACATTCAAAGTTTTTATCAGGTTAGCCATTGAATAAAAATCTTTCTCAGCGTAAAACCAAATCGAATTTTACTGCTATAATCAATGACATAATGACAGCAAAAGAGCAAGTCCAATAATTCGGCAACAATCTACGTTATATACATCACTTTTACAGTATTGTGAACATGGAAATACATTTGGCTCAAATTTTCGCAGTGCATGTAACCTCAGATACTACGAAGCATATAAATATTCAATGTTCCAATTTAAAATCAAAACTTTTGTAGACTTATGCATAGACATGTGTACACATTATATATGTAACTCGGTAATGGCCAAATGGATACACATATATTAATTAATTGGCTGTATAAATATAGCACTACTTACGACAAAGTACGATAGGGTTGTAGCGACGGAAAACGGTATTACAGTAAGTGAAATGAGTATGCCAAACTGGAGGCGGGGGGTATTTTTCAATGCCCTAGAAAACTAAGAAGCTGCACGGTGTCAGGTGTCGCAGCATCCCGAGCTTATTAGGTGTCGCAGCAGCTCTGAGGCTTATTAGGTTACAGTTTTATACTAAATGCCTCGCTGGAACAGTTGAGTTTGCACAACGTTTTAAAATGTTTACTAGTTTTTAGGTTCTACGATCAGATCGTAACAGCATAGGTTATGTATCCTGTATTTAACAAAGTTTGAATGTTTATTAGCGTGACAGTTACACAATATCGTCGGTAGGATGTGTTATCAGTGGAGCAATTTAATCCCCTGCCGCATGAATCTGTATTTTTTGCAATGTTGAAGAAAGTTTTGCGTCGATTGAACCTGGATAGTTGTGTTGCGAGCTCGTGCGCTAGCCACTATGACATCTTTGAGCTGCTTGCTCGGTCTCTGGAGGAATTTCGCAAATCATGCGAATAATAAAGCATGTGCAAATGCACGCCGTATGACAAACACGACAAGTGTATCGCTGGGAAGTGTACGCTGTATCATATGTGAGACACTATGCGGCAGAGTTGAAATACATTATAAGATAGTTCATAAGCACAGAAAAACTGTTTTTTGCTAGCTTTTCCAAATTGGATTTATGGGCGTGCTGCTATTTTTTGCTTTTTTAATTCCTCACTGGTGAAAAACAGGCGCCGCTTCGTTCGTACCATGAAATTTTTGGCTCTCTGCTTTCATTTCCTTTGGTCATTTTTGTGTTATTCATAATATCTCTCCAGTTAAAACAGAAAATTAATAATATTATTCTAATATATCTGATATACCATTCCTAAATCAAAAAAAATGATAAATTATGTGAGAATTTGTGCAAGAGATTTGTTATCGACTTTAGCTTTTGGCATTGAAAAAAATAATTGGTTAATTTAAAAATTTTCGAATCCACCCGGTGAACCAGCCGATAACCTGTTTCATGCCCTTTGTGATCTAAGTTCCTATAGTTCCGCTCGTTAATACTTGTGAACCTACACTGAAAATAGGTTTCGGTGAAATTTAAAACAAATTTCTTTGAATTTTGAAACACCAGATATTCTTTTTAAATTCAAAGAAACATGCCTTGAAATTCAAAGAATTATTTATTTAAGAATTACAAATCTTTGAAATTTCAAAGATAATTATTTGAAAGTTAAAGGAATATTTCTTTGAATTTTAAAAGAATATATGGTGGTGCAAAATTCAAAGAAATTTCTTTTAAATTTCACAGAATATATTTTGAGTGAACCTGAACTCGAATTTGACATACAAATTCACCATTCATCAGTTCACATCAAAAGAATAAACAATATAGTCTTCAAGCACTTTTTCTAAAGAGCTGTGTAAAACTCCGATAATGTTTTCATGCGTTAGGAGCACCATTTATTTGGTGGGATAAAAACTATTCAACATGCAAAAGATAAGAACAGCCAGAAGTTGAGGCTTCTAGATCTGTAGGACGGTGCGCTATACCATTAGACAACGCTTTCATTAAGGCGTACTGCATTACAATGAATTTTTGTGCATGTTTCATAAGAGGGTTTCAAATGAAGCAAAGTCCGTAATCATAAAAAATATTAGAACGCTCATACCGTCAAACCGCAAAAAGGCCTACTGGAAAATGACAAAGTTATAGAGACTAGCTACAAGCATGTCGCGTAAATAGTCCCCAAAACAGATTGCATTTTTGCAAAGATCGCTAGGATCACATTCAATAGCTTACTCAATGCCTTTTATAGTGTACTCAAGCCATGAAAAATTCCAAAACTTTTACTAGAAAACAGATAAAAGTAGAAGAATAACTAATGTTTGCTATTCACTAGGCTAAGCCCAACGGTTATAAATCTGTTTTTTGCACAGAGCGCATATCTTATTCAGATTTTATTTATTTTATTGTGCTTTGATTTTTATTCCTAAATATATATTGATACTTATTAGAATAAAAACCAACATATATAATATATATTTTCTGACAATTGTTATTACCTATTCTTTCGATATACGTGGTATAACTATTAGCTCAGCAATTTCATCATCTAATTCATCAGCCTCATTCTCTCTAGTTAGGCGATTCTGTTGGATTGAATTTGTTTGAAAATAGGACTTTGAAATGGCAGTTTTATAATCGGGCGGTGGAGTGGCGTAATTGTGGGCGTTAAACTGGTTCGCAGGATAACCATCGGCTAATTGATTCGCAGCAATTGAGGAATAACGCTCCTGCTGCTCTGACGGAGTAGACGATCCCGCCAAAAGCGGCACTTGTGAGTCCGAATATGATTCTTGCAACGAGCCATAGTTTAAACTCAATTCGTCTTGGGTGGATGTCCTAAAATCATTCTAAGGCAAAGTATTCAAATTCAGTGGACATGGCACGGTTTTTTGTGGTTAACCTTGAACTACCAAACTACAATGAAACTGATATAAGCCAGTGTTTAAACATTGAATAACATAATAGTATGACTATTGTTTTAACGGTTTGAATTGTGAAGGAATTATTTCTGTAGATTTTTAAGGCAAAGAGAAGTATATTACTTATAGATAGTGCTAACCGTGCATAAACTGAAAAACGTAGTTTCCTGCAGACGTCAGGATTACATTAGGTTACACCTTTTTTGATTATAGTAGTTTTTTCACTGAAAAGTTCTTATGCATTTTTCAACACAAACATTCCGTTTCATTCATAAAAATTTGGCCCATGTTATCTTAAGGGGCCGGACGTTATAACGATAGAAAAAAGAACAGCTTGGAGCGGGGGTTCGGGGGGCGGCAGCCCCCCGAATTAGGCTTAGGCTTAGTACATGGCTCATATCAGAACCTTAGCTTAGGCTAAGACTAAGGCTTAGGCTTAGTACATCGAGAACGGCACAGCATGCATTTCACTTCCGCCCCAAAAGTTACATTGGCCAAAAATTTTATCATATAGCTGTTAAAGAAGTGCGACGATAAACTGGTGTTATGAACTCAGCAATGATTTTGCAATGTACAGAGGACTATGTTATTTAAATCATGTTGAAAATGTTACTAAAATTAGAAGAAAGAACAATTTTTACTAAAAACTTTCAGTTTCAACATTTTCTCAACTTTATACCACACAACGTTTGCATGTGTCATACTAAAGAGATGTAGTGCACCGAGCTGTAGCATAATGCTGAGCGGCAATGTTTTCGTCTAATATTTCCTACGTAGTTATTAACATGAGACTTGCTTAATTATATAAATAAACAATAATAATGCTACTTCATGACTCGGATAATTTGTAAAGAGCTATAAACAACGTGGACCCCATTGCATGCCCACCACTACAATGGCTTTTAGTTCGCCACAAATTATTTACTGACATACCATAGCTCAATCTGTCAGTAACAAAATTAAAAGCCAGTCCAAATTACAAAATATGTAATCTATGATAAGACCATATGAAATTGCAGTTACGGGCAAACAATTCAAATGGTTGAAACTGGCTATAATATAAATGTTGCTTTTAATTGTGTATTTTTAATATTTATAAGTATATACTGCTCACATGCTGTCTGCGTTCAGGTTGGAAAACATACTGGATTTCAGGGCTCTTATTAGTAATACATCATAAATACGTAGGGGACACCATCTTCTGGTATCGTAGCTCTAGGCCTCGTTTATCAAGAATATTTTGATCGACGACGTCTCGTGTGAAAAAAACTGCTATTTCAAATCTGCTTCACTAAGTAACCACTTATTCATTGAGCATTACTATATAAACAATTCTCATTTAAATGATCCAGTAAATACAGAATCGTACCAAATTCGAAAACAATGATGCAGTAGCCTTATGGCTCTGACAAAGTTGTAACAGTAGAAATCGTTGTCAATTTTTAGTGATCTTGATCACGTTTAAATTTAATGTAGATTGGACTAATATTATTGAAAAGACTAACCGTTCGTGGGACCGCTGACAGCAGCTATAGCACCATAAGCAGCATATGAAGGCAGTGAACGGAATTGAAATTGTTAAAATGAACAGCGGCCAAACTTGGGGTCTGTACGAGTCCGCAAAGTCGATGTCCCATCGCCTCTCTATACTTTCGCTATAACTTTTGCCGTGTGTATAACATTGTTGGACTTAAATTAGAATTTATTTGTAAATATATACACACAATTTTTAGATTTAGCCTGCGACTGAGGTCCCTTAATGTTTCAATTCACTAAGACACTAGAATATTTTTCATCCTAATAGTTCTTACTGGTACGAAATGAATATATCTGACCATAAATATGTAAGCATATTGATCCTTTACATATTTAAAACCAGATTTTGATATTGTCTCAACAAATAAATCAACCATGACACCTATATAACCCAATCAGGACACTAAATGTTACAGACCCTGCCATTTGAACAACCTTTTCAAGACTGATGGTAGACCCGAAAATGGCATTATCAAACCATATATACAAACAAAACGAGATTAAAGTATATATATTTTTTCAGTCGGATCACTCATTTCTTTGTGGCATGGACTATTCCAGCCAATTTTGCAGCACAGGTAATGATATAAGGGTCATATATAGAAGGTTGTGCTGAACCGATATATTCACTGCCACATTAAATAAGCATATAAAGATGATTTTGCCCTGAAAATGTTGTTCTCACCAGCTTATTAATTCCACCCTGACACGGTACCCGTATAGAAATCTCCACTGGATACGTATGCCGTGAATATTTAACCTCAATCAAAACCAACAATTTCCAGGCATGCGATAATCACAGCAAAATCTCCAGTGATTTTAATCCAAACAAAACAACTATAATTACTGTAACGACTGCTGTATTGTTGTTTTCATATTTGTACTGTATGTTTACTGTCTAGGCGACAGGTATATATGTGCTCATAGGCAGTAGCCAACGATAACGTGTATGAAAGGCCTAGTAATTAGGAGGGGCCTAGTAATGTGTAATGGCTGTTGTGCACAACTTTACTTAGGGTTTCTACTGTAATTAGCCACGGATTAAGTGCCCTAAGTCCTCTATCCTTCCGTCTATGCCCCGGCTACGTAATGAAAACTAGAAATGAATCGTAGTACGCAATCTTAAAAATTATTGAATGCATGCAGTGAAATTGTACCATGCTCATTATCTATACCGCAATATAGATAATACCATATACTGCAATGATCCACGGAACATAGATAATATCATATAGTTCAGTGATAATATCATGTACTCCAATGATCTACAGATTAAGTGGTCTAGGCCCTCTAGCCTTCAGCTCTAGGCCCCAGCTACACAATGAAAACCAGAACCGAATCGCAGTACCCAATCTTTTAAAATTTTTTGAATGCATGCAGCGATATTGCACCATGTTATATTTTATCTTTTCAAAGGTCTATGGGTTGGAAGGTATTTTTATTATGACGGTAATCGGATTATGAAATGGGAAGGGATTCGTCACTCGAAGATGTGGTGTTTCGTACGCGTGGCCAGTAGTATGCCGGTGGGGATAATCAAATGTCCTTTCTTGGTGCACGTTTATCTTTATTACTCCGTGCCCTAATCTCTATGGCGTTGCGGCCTGACTACTTCGATTAGCTCGAGATATGGTTCCGATATAAAATCAAGACAGCCACAAGTAGAATGTTTATTCAAGATTAGTATAATACTTTAGTAACAGGTTATACGCTGTCTGACTTATTCCACTTTATACACCACTGACTAAGCCACTTATGCCTCGTGATTTGCGAATATTTAGCCATTCGTTTCAGAAAACCACCACTATGATTTCACTTAAATTTGGATTCGTTTCACTTCGATTTTAGTTGAGTGAGCCTTGCTTTATATATTTTCTCAAACTCAGGGTTGAGCGCACTATTATTCTGAATAATTAGTTGCTACTTGATGTTAGGTTAGGTATTAGTTAATTCCTCTTGTGAGGTTTGTACAAAGCCTTCCGGACGGCTAGACCCGTACGTTTATTTAAGTACCTTATCCTAGGGTCTTAGATTTACACTAATACGTGCCTTTATATGAACGTTCCCGCTTCCGGAGGGCTACAAAGCCCGATCTAAACTAGTAAGGAGTTGGCAGCTACTCTCTAGTGATCCTAGTACGTGGTTATATTTGTATGGTTACGCTCGTGCTCGCTCAATTTTATTTGGCAATTTAATAAGAATAATATAAACTATTAAAGTGATAACCGCTGTGAAGTTGTTTTATAAATAATTTTAGCAGGGCTGAATACATAAGTCCAATTCAAATGTTCTTCCGTAACATTCCTCGGAATTAAATCCAGGCATATTTTGCTCCACCAAAGCGAAAACCAGGAAGCCAGTAACAATGACACGGTATATAAGCATAAACGTGATCCGTAATAAGCAATAATCCCTACTGGTTCGAGTAAAATTGATTTTTATTAATCATAGAGCTACGATAAAAATATTAAGTACAAGAACTTCCTTTGCAGGTTAGAATTTACCAAACTGTGTCATGCACATCAAAATCCGGACCAAGGAAGTGTAGAAAAGCGGATATGGTCATCGCATTCTTATATACGCGTGGAATTACAAATATAATTTTTTGATACACACGCAAATGACAAATAATCTAAGTAAGCTACTTCTTCAAACTGGTTCATGCGTTATCGGGGTGTCGCAATAAAAATTTAGCAGAAGTAAAAATAATTGGAATGTATATATCGCGTCACTTAAACACAACGATCTTCTAAGTATCATACAAGCATGACATCGTAATTGAAATTCTCATAGAAATAGAACGGAACAAAATGGAATACAAATAATAGTGATGTAAATTTTCGTTTGCATTTCCATTTCTATAAATGTAAATAATTTTATCTTTGCATAAAAATTTAGTCATTTTATTTTCTTTTGCAGAGCCACCCATGTGGTCGGCAGCGTCATGTCGTCAGGCCCTAAGCGGCACAGTCTTATTTGCAGGGCACCTACGACGTTGGACATACATTGAAATAATCCGACAGATGATCAGTTGAATATTAGGTTGTAAACTACGGTTCAAATGAGGTCTAACGGACACAAAGGCGATACGTGTAACAACCTATACTGTCACACACTGTCGAGTGATAAATTACCTAAAGTTTAGTAATTTTGCTTTGAATTAAAATACAAATGGAAATACATAATTCATTTCGCTGCCATACCTGATATGTTATGCAAGAGTCAGGACAACTTTTTATCAATATAACAAATGACGTTTTGCTAAATCAATAATACCTGTTATTCGGTTATTACCTGCACAAATAAACATCGTATTGTCAATAGCTATTTTAAAACACGTACTGCTAACCTACCTGATCTTTGTTTGCAATTGACATTAAAAGCTTAACTACGAATCATGTTTTTACACTGAATTAATAAGATTCGTACAGCATAGGTAAGACATAATTTTAGGTAAGACATAATTAAGGTAATTTTACACAGTGCATGGAATGATGGCAGTAACCAGAAGCATAACTCATTATCTTCTATACAAATTTGAAAAATAAATAAGTTTGGAATTTAGCTTAAAACATATTAATTGAATGGCTACAAAGCAAATTGTCGCAATTTTCAGGCAACTAGAATATAATAAATTTTGAACATTATTAAACGGATTCTGAAATAAATGGTACTACCATTTTATAATAAAAGTTTGGCCTCAAAATACGGCTAGATACATAGCAGACGGTATTCGATGTTTTAAAACAATACTGGCCATGCTAAAATGAATTTAAATCAGAATCAGTTTCGATTATAGCATATTATTTGTACAAAATCAGAAATATTTTAAACGCTCAAACTATTCATTTTAAAAGGAAATCAATGTCTACAATAGCGTAAAATTTTCAAAAATATACTATGCATAGGTGTCCACAGTGGGAGTTCACTCAAAATAGTTTTCATGAAATTTAAGAAAGGCATTCTTTGATTTTTGCACTATTAGATATTCTTTTAAAATTAAAAAAATTATTATTTAGCTTTTGCGGAAATTTCAATATATAAATCTTATATTTTTGAAAAACGATTCTTTAAAATTTCAAGGAATAGCTGTTTGAATTTTAAATAAATATCTGGTGGTGCAAAAATCATTGAATACTGTTTTAAATTTCATGGAAATATTTTAAGTGTATGATAGCAACCCGCCTTAAGTATTAGACTCCCTAAGCAATATGAATCCTTCTCCCTGTGACCGGGCACCACCACTCTCCCGCAAATGAAGTGCAAAAATTTTGCCAAACAAAATTTTAAAATCATAACAATTTCTTAGCAGTTTCACCAAAACTTTTTCAGTAAAATTTTATGACTTCCTAAAATTTCGATTCTAGGACATAAAAAGGGGCATATCCTTCGGCCAATGTAAAAACGACAGACCTTGAGTACATATGATATAGTGTAATTTGCAGTGCATCAATGGTCCTTTTACAGTGCACACGAAGATATCGAATTGACAAGACTAGCGGTTAACAGCTGGTGTACCGATCCAGCGATGATATTCAAAACCAGTATCAACAAAATCTATATTGTTTGCTGATTTGTATTTGTAGATGGAAACGAGGCAGCGACAAGAGTATATATACTAAAGAAATTCGTAAACTTTATTCTCGAAATATAAAAAATTTTAAGAAACAAATCGAAAAACTCTATTTTCCGCTGTAAAAATTCTATTAAAACCAACTAATATTTGCTTAAATTTTAGATAATTGCATTTTTATATGTATGATTTCTATAAAAGATATCGAAATAAAATATGTCCAATTTTAGGTCTGCTTAACGAGTAATCGTTTTCTGCCCATGTTTTAAGTGCTTTTTTAACAATCTTCAAACAACGTGGATATATTTTACTTTAGGCAAACATCCGATATGAATATTTGGATAAAAAATTAGGCAACGATACTGCTCGACGAATATCTTCAAAACATATATGCTTTATGTATAAACTTCATTATATAATTTGTACAAAATAGCAATAGAAATTTTAAAATATTTGTTTATAGTGCCCATTTTATAAAATATTTTACTTAAAAATGCTTAAATATTTCTTTATATCGCTTGCAGTATATATTTATATTACCAAATAAACTTTACCTGAGAGCAGTGTAACAACAGCAGCAAGGCAAATAAAGCGTCCACGTATGAAAGTGGAATCGAGTCTATCCATATTATTATTTATATATCGTAAAAATATTTGTCCATTTCCCAACAAAATTTGTACAAACTCGGACGGATGTATTTATTTAGTTTCCAAATATTAGCTACCAATTAAGGTGTAATAGTAATAACCAGATAATAGAATTTGTCATAAAAACTGAATAAAATTATTAAAAATTAAAGGCGAGTATATGAGTACAATGCAAGACGCCGTGTTCCATACAGGGACTCAATTTTCGGTAAATCACACGATATTGTTTGATAGGTGATACCCATCTTATATAAACCTGTTGCCGAAAGCATAACCCATCAATTTGTTATTAATAGAGCATTGTTGACAATCCAATGATAATAGCAAAGTTCCGTAAGTGCACACTATTATGAAGACTTCGCTGTCGTCATGTGGCGCGATCTATCTGTGCTTTGGGTAAAATAGTTTTTCATATGGACGAAAGTGAGACTTGATATAAAAGTTCAAATTGTATCGTGGTCACGGGATCCACAATCTACAACAAAGAGCTACTAATCTTTGTGTCGTCGAGTCTAGTCACTTGAAAGCGAACGGGAATACGACGGACCTAGAAAAGCACAATGAAGTTACATGGAATCCTATACATAGGACAGCACTGCGGCCGAGTGGACAGTATATCTCCTGCTCAATGGGTCGCTTACAAAAATATTCAACATTGATCGAGCCGGGTCTCGAGAATTATGCGCTTATTGGCACAAGTATAACTCTTACTGTCGCTAACTATAACGTTAGAAAAACGACCAAACCATGACTTAGCCTTAGTTTTTGTGTTTATGTGACATATGGAGCCAAGCTAAGACTAAGACTATCAAGGCTTTTGCTTAGTATATCTAAAGTAGCATGACCTACATTTTATTTACGGCCCGCAAGGTTACTTTGGCATGGTTGGCCTTGGTCATAATTTTATCAATTGAATTCCGAGATTTTCGCCCCGACACATTGCGTATCGAGTCTCACGGGATACCATGACCAATATCCCTATTTCTCATCTTCGTTTTAAAAAATTGTGATGGCGATACCTATTTTAAACCTCAGTGGTACAACCGCTACTTTGGAATTGGGAATCAATTTCCTATTTAAATAGCTAACCGTCCATTATCAACATTTTATCTAAACAGGTATATCTTAAGGGATACAATATGACAATAAGCTAGTATTAACGCATTGACAGTTTCAAACTGAATAAGACAATAGATCGCGTTTGGATAGTTTCCCTATATGACTAACAGGAAAATTTACACATGATTTACCAGGCACAGGGAAGTTTGCCTCTAGGAAAAGTACCTATGAACCTAAATTGTTTCCCAAGCAGTTTTCCGAACAATCCTATATTAATCCAGGTTGCCTAGAAATGTGCTCCGATGAATATGTTACGTTAATGAATCGCTTCTATCGGCTAGCTAGCCCAAACCGTGAACCATAGCTATTTCAGAAACAAAGAGTAGTCAGCCATTATGTATTCAGTAATACAAACCAGCTATTGGTCAACATTAAAACAGTTTGGTTTATTACATAATCTGGGGGATACATGGAAAAATTTGCAGTTTTCCGACAGGCAGAGTAGCAGCTATAAACTTTAAATAAAAATAAGCAATAATTAATAATTGTGATTATAATGGTCTACATTAAAACTGACGGAGAGATAAAATTTGTCTCTAAAAATTAGAATTAGGAGGTCTTGATTGCAACTGCAAAATCACTGAATGCATGCAATTTATTAACACCCGCGCAAATTGTCAAATTACTGGGTAAATACTGCATATTACGACCAGCACCGAGAAAATTACCGAGAAAATTGGCAAAACCCACAAATTTTCGGTTCAAAATTTATGGGAAATTTTTATCCCGCCTCAGCTTTACAGTGGATGGTTTATTGTCTACAGGGTAAACCCAACAATCATAAAAATAAATGATTAAAGTTCGCCGCCAGTATCTCTTTTGTGCCGATAATAAATTCTAACAACGAATACCTATAAATATGAAGTTAACCCTTTCGCAGCCAGTGTCCAGTACACTGGACACAACTATCAATTACGCGTTTTTATTCATCCAATCAAATAACAACTCCCAAGTTAATATAAATACATACTATTGGTTGTTCTCATTATATTGTGTTTGTTGGCTCCTGGCGGCATTGCGGCTTACCTAATTACAAGGATTTAAACTTGCTGCGTATACATGAACCGCCAGAAGGTCAATTACGCTATATTCCTGATACAGTTACTCCATTACTTGTATATATTTCAGGTAAGTAAAATTTGTAGTATGAGGAAGGGCTATTAGATTACTAGTATTCAACTCAGTTTCTTGCCCTATCGGATTTTTCCCATTTTGCAGGCTTTTACCTATCTGTCCTCGTAGCTAGACAGCGGTTGTCTATGGTAGCAATCGCTTAACTAAGCCGTATCGATGGAATTTAAAAAAAACTTGGTCCTATTATATCACTTGTGGTGAAAACATTTTAATAGCTAAATATTGGGTGAACCTATTAGTTATTGGACTTCAGTACACAAAAAAAATCCATGCGTATGTGATCTTACCCCTTACCGAAAGGTGGCGAGTGGGCCTTCCAGCAAACTACCGGACCAGCCAGTTCGGGACAGCATTTATAACTACCCGAGCACCGACAAATTTTTGTCATGGCCCTTTTTTCACCTGGTGTATTTAAGGAACGGGTCGTCTCCTGTGCCCTACCTTGGGTGTATAAAGCCAAAATTCTATGTGCACTTTTTTCACTTCGTTCGTTTACATCCATTCCCGTTCGCTCTGTGATTAACTGCTCATTAGTCGTTGAACTATATGCAACTCCAAGAGTGATGCAAGTAAATGCTTCAACTACAAGTTTAGGATTAAGCTAATATCAAAACTAGTGTCACAAGTGTATTTTGCGAAACGTATATAGGTGAAATCTAAACTGCTATGGAATAAAAATTTGAAATATATAAAATAAATTCGACATAAGCTATTTATAACGGCATCAAAAGTGATGTCACAAGTCTGTTGTGCAACGGTCTGTTTCGAAGTCAAACGACCGGCCTCGGCAGTCGGCCAACGGTCGTCAGACGGTCAACGGTCGGCAGTGCAGCCGGCCAACGGTCGGCAGTGCAGTCGACCAACGGCAGTGCAGTTGGCCAACGGCCGGCAATGCAGTCGGACAACGCACGGCAGTGCAGTCGGCCAACGGTCGGCAGACCAGTCGGCCAACGGTCGGCAGTCCAGTCGGCCAACGGTCGGCAGTCCAGTCGGCCAACAGTCGGCAGTCCAGTCGGCCAACGGTCGGCAGTCTATTCGGCCAACGGTCGGCAGTCCGTTGGCCAACGGTCGGCAGTGCAGTCGGCCAACGGTCGGCAGTGCAGTCGACCAACGGGCGGCAAGGCAGTCGGCCAACGGGCGGCAGTGCAGTCGGTCAACGGTTGGCAGCGCAGTGGGCCAACAGCAGGCAGTGGTAAATCTATCATTGCAGTACAATTATACTTATCGCCCAAGTAACCCTAAGGAGCGGAAAAAATGAAGGCCATGCCGTTCTCAATATACTAAGCCTAAGCCTTTAGTCTTGCCAAAGATGAGGTCCCTATATCAGACATACAGTAAGCCTAAGTCGGTGGACTGCCTCCGCCCGAACCGCCCGCTCTAAGCTGTTCGTTTTCTAACGATATAACGTATTGACCCTCGTGGTTAAATGGGCCATACTTATTATCACTATACTTATCATCACGCCTGTGGCGACAGAACTAGAGCAGCCCCCCAGACAACACTGTTCGTTCTACACTTATAATCTTTGGACTCTTAGATGACACGAGAGTTCAGTTTATCATTTGATACGAGGTCAGGATGCAAAAGTGAAAAATTTTTCATCCATATCTTGTAGAAATTAAAAATTTTTAAAAAGGCCTATGAATTCAATTCGCCAGCTCTAAGTCTACCTTTAACAGCCAGTGTCCAGTATGCTGGACACTATCGTATTTTACAGCTACAACTATTTTTGACATTTACTTGATTCTCATTACTTTCACTGATCTCAATATAATTTGTTTTATGTAAAACATATTTTTTCTGTTGTCTTTGACATTGCGGTAGCGAAAGGGTTAAATTTCTAAAAACTACACCAGACAGTGGTATTCTTGCAATGCTTGCTATAACAATATCCTATAGTTACAAAGATTTTACATTAGGTGCTACTACTAGGTGATATTAAGTTCCAAACTATCGGTCTAAATAAACTATTTAATTGTAAGGTTTTACTCGGGGAAATAGTCGCTAGTATAAAATAATCGTTCGTTTTGACTAAATTGTGCTTTCATATTTCTTTTTTTGGTACGTAAATGAATCTCGAAACCGTCAATTGTAGAAAACGTGCATCATATTGGTGATTATTAAAAGTCATCACTGAATCAACTGGAATTCAGACTTTAATAAAGTTGTGTTCAAGTAGATATAAATTTAGGATCCAAGGCATCAATGAGAACTTTTCCGTCGTTTGACATTAGAATATAGTCGAACAAAATTTCCGTAGAACTTTATACTTTGACGTTGGACTGTATAATGTTCCTGCAGTTAAAAAGTGCATCCGTATTTAAGTCAAGAGTTGTCGTATTCATTCCGGCAGCTTAAACACTCAAATGTTCAGTCGTACTTTCAAAACTATAAATTTGAGCCGAACTAAGGTTTAAAATTCAAGTCTGTCAAATAGTAGACATAGCAATAGTCTGAGCAGAATTCATCTTTGACTACTGTTAGTTAGTCTGAAGTGAACTAAATACTTTATACGACATTCATAAAATCCATGCCTTGATCAGTTAGGTTAGATCAGCATAAGTCATTTTTAGGAACCAGCGCCTTAACCATCAGTCGTTGTCACATGCGAAGTTGTAAACGTTGTGGTGCAATGCTCCAAGTTCCAAATAGTTACCGAATATGAGTTTGCCATACTCTCAAACTACACTGTGTGTGCCATGGCAATGAAAATAAACTAAACGCGCTAGAGTTCTGTAAAAGGATGATTGGCTGATTGAAACAACTCCGCGCTAAGCAAATAATACTAAATCTTTTATCGAAAGAAAAATTCTATTCTAATCAAGAAGGATAGTCTCAAATAAGCATTGAAGCAATAGTTGTAAATAGTTTTCTAACCATCCGGCTAGCAAAATTCTTTTCGGTGCCCTTAAAATCTATAGAATTACAAAATTGACACAGTCTCTGAAAGAAAAATCACACATAAGTGACTAAGACCTCCGAGCCCCTACGGCAGTATTAAGCAAGCCTGTAAAATCTAATATGCTGTTGAACAAACTCAAAGTTTCGATAACGGATGAGTCGTTTTTCTAGTAAGCAACATATTTGGCAATTCTAAAACGTTTAATAACACCCCGAGTCAAAAAACTCTCCGTTTAGATTACGCCCATAGCCATTGCCCAGCCACAAATGCGGCCATCGATCTATAGCCGTCGAGCTATATAGGCACCCCTCTTCCGGAATGCTGTGCAAAATGGGCATAAAATGTACCGCCGGATACTTGCGTTGTCGTCGACACTGAGATCGCTAGTCCAGAAAATATGACGAGTGACCAAAATAGATTTCTTTTATCCAACAAGCTTTGGATAAAATTTATCAGCGCTGATAATCCAGGCAAACCTGTTGTTATGCCAACCGGCAATGTTTGTGTCACGAGACTAATGCATACGAAATAAAATGTTGCAACTGACGTAACCAAACTGAGATAAATATCTAACGACGACAACACCATAAAGAAACGGAGTAAAATGATGACCAGACCAGACCGAACGCGCTGGAAAAGCTCCTCTGCGGCCTGCTAGGCTAGTTGATTCATTAGGACTAGGTGCATCGCTATCTCTCTCTTGAGAGTCGAGGAAGCCGGGGTCGTATGGGCACCATTCAGTAAAAAGCCGAGGGTGCAGCTCGGTAACCCGTCTTGGCTATTGGGAAAGGTTTTTGTTTTTGGTTTTGTGTCGACCGAATAGAATCAGCACAATATAGCCAACAAATTGCGTATTAAATTTCCTCGAAAAATTGAACAGTTTCAATTGGAAGCGTTCTACAAAAACACAAAGGCCTCAACGAAGCATGTAGTCTGCTATTACAATCGCATATTTTGAATATTTAAACAGTTTTCTTCAAACTGCTGGTAAGTAGCATTGATGAAAAACAATAGATGCAAAACATAACATTCATAAATTTTACGGGACTTTGATTTAGGCAACGGATGGTCAAAATCAATTTTTTAACCAAATTATTGCTCAGTTTTCCATTACTGAACCCGGAATCCTGGCGGAAAATCAGATACAAAACTCTACGAGAGTGTATAGGATTCATTTATAATGTCTGCGTAAAAACTATTTGCATGTGGGGCGTTCTGTTATCTGTGACGAAAAATATCAGATATATTGTACGATCATGTTTATTTACTTTTACACAAAGGTTTTTTATACTAGCAAATGACGATGTGTACGTCAATACTTTAAACACAGTTATTGACGAATATCAAATAGAAGTGGCCGTACGACGTGATTCTGGGCTGTTGGAAAGAAATTTAGTTCAATGCAAAGTGTTTCTCGGAGTATATAAGAAAAAGCGGGGTACTAGCCATGTGAGGACAGAAAATTGCAACCTGAAGATTCAATAGCTGGTGCTACCTCACACAAGCATCGGTTCAGTCGGATTAGCGATTTTTACTAATGTAAACTTTAGATTGACCGATGGTCTGTCGAACTAAATGTACATTCATATTTAAAACAGCGACGGTTGTGTTTACTAAACTTTTAAAGTAAGTATAGGATTCAGTGCAATAAGTGCACGATTTTAATAAGCCGAACAGTATGAACAATTGTCACGCATTGAATGTGCTAAGTTCGTGAAAATATTCCATTTTTACATTTATAAAGCAACTTATAAAGCAACTTTATAATTATATAGAAAAAAAGAATAACACATAATAGAATTTCCTATCAAACATGTAGTTTTTTTAGTTTTTCAGTGTACTACATTTTTCAATCATTATCGGCTGCAATCTTGGCATTAGCATTACATATGTTACAAGAACTTGTTGTAGCATGACTTGTCGTGAATTCAGAAATTTTCATGCACGGCTGTGAAAAGAGAAAGTGAGAGCGATAACACGAGTTTGAAAGAGTAATTCGCACACATCTATGGATCGCCGCCCTACCAGGTCCATTTTAACGTTATATACATCGGCACACGAAGTGGGATACCAATCGGTTTCAGCAGAGGTGAGGATTTGGGCCTGCGATCCGGCTCGGCCCGGTTCAGCCCGCTCTGCGGGCCGTTGGGTCATCCTTGATTTCCAACAGCCAACGGCGAGCTGGACCGACATGTTGTTAGCTGCGGGCAGCGCCGAAAAATTGCGTCCCTGTCTCACTTTTATCGTGCAGTACATTACACGCATAGACCGCGCATACAGTTGTTCGATTCAGCATTTCAGGTGATGAACACAAACAACGTATGTAATCTAGAAATGTGTGCGTACGCAAATTGAGTTTATACATCACAAAACTGAAGGGGGCTCTGTGCATGGTTACATCTCTGAACCCTCAAAAATGGGATTACAGCATAAAACACTCGTGTGGTCAAACACGGGTGAACATTAGAGTGGCGTACTTGGCCCTTAAGGGCACAAAGGCTAAAAAACTGTAGAGGTGCAGTACAATAGCAAAAATCTGGGGAGGGGCGGGACGTAGCGCACGCAGGCTACTGTGAGTTTATACATTCATGACCAAGTTGCTAGATTTATGGGGGATCGACCTACGTATCTGTGTCCCTGGAATAATGTACACTTATACGTAGTTGATCAACTTAGCAAATTTGTTTAGGGAACGCCAGACATATTTCTAGGTAAACACACATGAGTACCCAACTTGCCATATTTCTAGGCAAGATGACTTACATGACCGTCCTTGGGCATATTTTTTTGGGAACACATCCCCCACTCCCCCACCACCCGGTGTTTGTGACAATATCGTCCCTTATACACACTTGCTAACATTAATACGATAACCTGGCTAATTAAGGATATATTCAATCGAGAGATTACGGTATTCGTGACTTAGGCAAAATTAAGTCCAAACGTCTAGACACCCTTAAAATTTCCATGCTCACATTAGAAATTCTCAGCTAAAATTCTGAAATTTAACTATTACTCTACAGCGTTCTGCGCCGGTAAACACATAAATAAATACAAATATAGAAAAATACACAACACTAAACGGGTATAAGCGACGCTTTATTTATTTACTTTAATACTTCAAGCACTTGATTAGATCAATTAGTAAACAAAATAAATTATATAAAATCAATGGAATGCGATGCCTTTGTCGGCATCAAAATTGCTAAACTGTTTGAGCCAGAATATTGAACCAGGATCGCAAATTTCCGGAAATGTGTGTCTTTTGGGTGATTGGTACTGCAAAATTTCGCATTATGTCGGCTTCCGCGCGCAGTAGCGCAGATTTCTTTTGTAGTGTTGGGGTATGCAGAAATTCGAGGGATATGACACATTTGAAGAAATATTTAAGCTAGGATGTTGGCCATAGGGTACGAATACCGAGGGGTTTTGGTCCCAGATTTCCAGATGTTTGGGGCATCCTCCCACTCCCGCTGGGTCTGGGCTTACGTCCGCGTCCATAAGGCTTTACTGCTTGTGACTGAATTTCGTATACATGAACAAATAAGCTTTGTCTAATACTCAAATCGTTAAATTAAAATGAGTTCAATACCGTTTTGCTTATGCTTTAAATTATTTTTGCCCAGGTGGTTTACCATGACACAAAGCATTATATAGCATATGGAGACTGTATAGGTCCCAGATTTTAAGACGCAGCCCGATGAAGCTTCCTCTCAAGATACAAATTCTTAAAATGCAGCACAAAATATTCCAGACCGAAGATATATTTAAAACATGTATTCGCGTTCCAGCATATTTAGCGATGTAGTTATAGCATAATATATTTTACACGACCATTCCGATTTATCACAGCTGGGTCCTTCAATGCTTACGTTGGGATTATGCAAAATTCCGTACTGCACTCGGATAGAACATGATATGAGACGACATTTAGGGTCCATACCTGGATCCGAATTTGACAAGACAACCCGAGTTGGGTCGCGAGCAGACCAAATGCAACTCTACCCGTCTCGGCCCGACTCGACCACACCCGACCTAACCAGGATCCGCCCCGTCTACTATTCTTCAATATAGTAATAGCTGAGTTTACTTCAAAGTAATAGCAATTATTAATTATTCCTCTGCTGTTGCGTGGCTTTCGAGTAAATTAAAAAGACAACAACCTTATACAGCCATGCTTACAATTTTTGCAGAGCTTGAACACAATATTATGCCATTTGGAACTGAATATTAACTGCGATCCACATAACCTTTTAGACGTGTCACTGTTGTGTGGGTTGTATTAGCTAAATTGTGATGTATTGCTGATGTGTATGTGATGTAATAATCGTTGCCACGTCGCTGATTTTCCGCACTCTAAGTCATATCCCAGCAGGTCTAAGGTTTAGCAAGATCAGATATGGTTGCTACATTTCAATGAAAACCCCGCACTGAGTTTAAACGAACTGCCAGTGTAACTGAATGCCAAAAACGCGGCCTTATGGGTCAATTCGTTGCGCTGCCGAGTAGCGATAAAAGAATGTCCGGTTAGTATGTCACGACTGAGTATCGCAATTTACTGATTTGTCTGATGCATTTCTGCATCACACTATCCAATAATACAATCATGGACCGCATACATCTGGGCGATTTAGCATGTTGTTTGGTTAACGATAACAACCGTATGGAGAAGCGCACTGCGTTCCTACAGCGCGGACACGTTTCCGAATACTAAACTGCGAATATCGATCTCCTATTTGAAAACGTAAATCCTTGTATAATTCCGTTCGTAATTTGACCAAAAGAACGACCATCATATACATACCTAAAGGTTGCACAGGCTCTGGCTCTTGGAAAACATTGAAAACCAACACTTCCAAAGAATAATCTAGTTTTGTAATACGAAATTTTCAATCCTATTTTTAGGTTAATTACCATGCTAACGACTGGTATGGCACACGAATTGTAACATTGTATTTGTTACTTCAGTTATATGCCAATAATCGATAATGTTCCACTGAGTTGATAAGTTGAGCTATTTCTAAATTTTTTGTTCGTTTATGTTAGGATTAATTTTCATGTTAATGTTCGTCGTTTCCTTATCCGTACCTCTCATTTCTGGGAGCGTCAAAATACAACCCTCCCTGTTTCCTTGGGAGGGGCAAACCCTTTCCTCATTTTGTGGATGGGTAGATCGGACAATCTTCAATTTTGTGGGAGATCGAATGAAAATTTTTCAATTTTTTCATAAAATTTGAAGCACTCCCTCACAAAGCCAGGTGGGTGGCGGGATGGAAGTTGAATCCATACGAAACAAGGAAGGTATCAGTTATACGTGTGATATAGTTTCTTTATGCATTCTAGCATATAATCTATTGCGCTACATAGTAGATATATTTTAATAAAATTAGCCAAATTGTACGGTTATATTATGAACCTATGCTTATTCGGTCGACCGAATAATTGGTCTAGGCATAACAAAGCGGTAGCCTGCATAAAATAACCGAATAAATGCCAGTGAATTAACGTTTGTCAAATTTTCGATAATTATCAACATTTTCCTTCTTTATCTCTCAACATTATACGCTTAAACTCCTTCAGCTCAAAGATTGATTTGTTCAGAAGAACACCAATCAACCTTTTAACGACGAATTGTCAACACCTAGACTTCTTATTTGTATATAAAATGCATTTAATATAGTGATAAATAATTATTTTGAGTTTAGACTAGTTCTCATGGTAACCTTGTTCTGAGTTGAGCACAACTAATGTTGCATTGCCCCATAAGGAATCGGGCGGCTCTCCATCCCGAGGTAACACTTGCTAACAAATTGCTGGCTGTTATTGTATTGCCGAAAAATTATTCTCATGATGGCACCAAGATGATAGATTTATTTGCTATCATGTTGAACATATGATAGTGAAAGCAGGTTTTAATGAAATTATTCTTTACTTTAAAATTTGGAGTTTTTTAAGAGTAGGAAGGATATGTATCATTTTATTACTAAGAACACATCCGATCTAATTTTATAACATATGATAAGCGAAAATTTCAACCAAATATTGGAAAAACTATTCTTTTCATCTTTCAATAGCGAAATTTCAAATTTTGAATCCTAAAACTTTATTCTTTTTATCTCCATTTAAACATAAGCTCGGCGATAAATGGCCTAAACCCACATACCCGATGTTACGATTTAAACACGATGGGCTCAACACAACTAAGTGCGACTATAAACCGCAACAATTAAATTCGATCTGAATTTAGACAACAAAGGACAATGCCCACAACATAAAGAGATAAATGCTAAGGTTCCTATCTACACACAATTAGCCATTGAACGAATTTTATGATATTAAAAAACAGTAAAACCCATCAGTCGGCTGTTCGATTATAGGTGTTGTAACAAAGTTATGCCAACAAATATTCATATCGTATCCAAAACAGTGAAATAATTGGTTATGCCAATAGTCATGCCATTTGAACATAAGTTTTCCAGACACTAATCTCGTGTTTGTTAATTTAGTTCACACAATATAGTCGATTCATCCGTGCATTTAATTAGTTAGTCGCTAAATTTAACGAAATTGACAAAGCGGGCAGTTGCTTAAACTTCCGTGAGCGTCAGTCAGTTCCTATGCCAGGTCTACCTGGTGAAAGGCTATCCTGTGAAAGGGACGGGGAACGCGGGGATCTGAATACTTACTGGCTTACAACATAGTTCATTATGAGCTTTATTTTTCAATGTTATTTTAATTATTGCATCCATAATAGCAGAGTTTATGATGATATCCTGAGAAGAGTATGCCTCTCTTTAAAATCACCATATAAAAGGATCGCGCATGACGCGATCTATTTCGACCTTACTGTTTCCCTGGTTCTGGGGAGTTATCTCAGTCACTTTTGGGACGTCACAATATCATGAGCCAAAATATTTTCAAACCCCAAGTTTTGTAGGGGTTCAAGTGAAAAAATTATTCCACCCCATACTTTTGAGGTGAGTCGTTATCCCCCCCCCCCCGAAAAAAAGTAAGGGTCTCAAAACTTTTTTGTAATAATACCATGCCACCAAACTCCGAAAAGTGACGGGTAACCATTAAAACGAGGTTGGGGTAAGGTCGAAATGAATCTCGTCACGCCCAATGCTTTTATATATAGTGATTTCGAAGAGCGCATACTCTGCTCAAATCATAAATTCTTGATAGTTGTAAATTCAGATATTTGTTTTTATTTTGTTTTCTTGCTTTAATTTTAACATCTCAAAACTTTTACTTTATAACAACTGTATTTATCTTATTCAAAAAATTTTGTCTTATAATTATAATATTTCACACGGTTTCGTTGCAACAAATTTTACCTACTAATTCACGACAAATCTATAAATTGTGCCATGTTTTGGTAAAGCCATACTTGTTTTTCATTTGCAATGTAAGACCATAAATTTTTCTAGTAGCTATATCTATAATTATGTAGTAATCGAAATATATATTGATTCAGGTGATTTAGGTAAATAGTACGACAATAGTTTATTGATATTTTAAATTAAGTTATATATATTTCGTACAGGGCATTATGTATGGGCTTTACATTATTTTGCCTATAATTATTCTACATAATAGTATATATACATCACAAATTTAAGTAGTTGTATTTAGATCACATATCCTTAAATTAGGTTGTCACAGTGATAGCCTTCTTCAACAGTGGAAATTTAATGAAATTACAGATTATATACATATAACCAATTTTAATGGGAATAGCGTTTTACAACAGCATAGATTTTTTGCTGGGACTGTTGGTGCTTCACTATCTATGAAACATTTCGCGATTTGTCCTATATTTAACAATATTTAGTTGAGGCTATATATAAAGTTCACAAGCTGACCCAATGTCACTCATTTTGTACGTCTTGAGTTTAGCTATTGAAAAAGCATTATCGGATATTTCATAATGCGCGACTAAACTTAAAATGACCCCGCTGACCATCCTGTTTTGTTTTTTGTAAAAATTATCTTCACCAAACATTTTCGCAGCAGTCTGCGCTAGCACTGAATCGAATTGAATATCCTATTTATTCCGTAACAATGGATGTGGATTCGACATCGGGAATTGCAAAATAGTATGGTTAGTGGGGTCACTTTAAGTTTAGTCGCGCATAAACCCGGAAAAGTAGCTATATATCGCATACTTCGCCAGAACCATTGGATTGAGGAATCTAATTTTCATCCGCTAATCAGGTCAGAAGACGTAAATAATAACTGATCCCCGAGGACGGAGTGTCCGATAGCCAAATCATTAATGCTTCAACTTTGAACCAACTTGCTTTCTTTGTTGGAAAGAGCTGGAACCGT
Source organism: Trileptium ribeirensis (assembly GCA_030248225.1). Lineage (NCBI taxonomy): Eukaryota > Metazoa > Nematoda > Enoplea > Enoplida > Thoracostomopsidae > Trileptium > Trileptium ribeirensis. The sequence continues at coordinate 36,212 of JASANE010029614.1, forward strand.
TGGGTTGAGGAATCTCATTTTCATCGGCTAACCAGGTCGGAAGACGTAAACAATGACAGGATTCCCGAGTGAAGGAGTTTCCGATACACAAATCGTTAATGCTCGAACGTTGAACCAATTCGATTTCTCTGTTGAAAGATATAGATTTCAAGAGCGGCATTTATGTGGCTCGTAGGTAATTGACGAAATTTATATGTGGCGTCTCTGCTACAGCACAAATATAATGATTTCCGCTTCACCGTAGCGTTAATGTTTAAATTTAAAAATGGCGTACATTGCTAGGTAGGCACAGTTACTAGTATGGTTCATACTATACTGTCCAAATTGTATCGATAGTTTATGCTACCACCGACTGCGTCATGGTACTTCAGCTTTTTCGTACTACAATCCGAGTGTAACGGATCATATATCTCAAGCCATACGACTCACACCACGGGCGGCGATTCCGGGGGATGGGGAGGGTGGCACCCCCAGATATCAAGATCCGGAGATAAGAACTAAAGAAAAATTATGCTCATCCCCATTATTTTTAAGGGATCGCTACCCCTGACTCACACATTGTTTTAATATTTTTTATTTCAATTAGCTAAATATAAACTACTTTATATTTGCTAATTTACGTTACTGATACAATATA
>JASANE010029615.1:0-14951 GCA_030248225.1 Trileptium ribeirensis
TTCGACTTTTCTACTGCATCAAACGGCTTCCTAAACACGGCTACGAGTCGGCGGGGCGAGCTAGGGCGGGCAGGCCTATCATGTAAAACCAAGTATGGGCAGGGAGTCCAAGGAGGCTTAGCATTATTTCTAATTGACAAACACTCTCGCTTCTCATTGTTCCGTTACTTCTACAAACTCAACCTAACTAGCCCCCACGGGCACTACATTCCTAAGCTAAACCTCCCTGCCCATACTTACAGAGTCGATTCCTCTACGTCGTCGTCCATCGCCCGTCCATCCACACGACCAAAACGAGAAAGCCAAGAGTAAACCAATGAAAGCACAATTAAAACTAATCCATAATAAGCGCCAGAGTCGGTCTGCAAAACGACCGAACTCTGCGCTGTCGAAGTCGGACTGAACGCTGCAGAGTCTTTGCGACTCTGCTTTTATACTAAAATTTGAAATTTTAAATTTTTGAATTATTTGGGCCGTTGGAGTGCTTATTCAGCACTTTTCTTCGATTTTCTGACCCAATCTTACCCAATTAAGTCAACATTGTTATCGGCCGAATTCCGATCATATTTTCGGAAATTTCGAGCCGATTTTATTATAGAATCTTATATAAATTTCATATACTCACGATGATTTACGACCTTATTTACCTGTTCAATATAAAATTTTAAATAAAACTACTACAACATTCTAAAACTCCCTTATAAACAGCCAGTTTCCAGTTACTAACTCGTATTAAAATTAAATTAACTTGATAAGCCCAGTACACTCGCGTAGCGGCTTTCTCTTTGTTGGCCTGAGCAGTATTAACAGGAATGCACGTGTAAGTTTCAAGCGTCTACATATCCAAATTTTATAAACCCATATCCACTGCTAGCCTTACTATCAACTCCATACTAAATACAAAGGCTGGTCGTATTTGTTTAACAGCTTCGAAGCCGGTGTGTCGTACCTGTAACATTAGCTGAAACTTTACTAGGACGTTTCAAGCTTCATATAAAATTTATATGGACGCACTACTGATAAGAGCTCTCAATAATGTCAGCTTCAGTTTTATATCAACTTTTCTATAACGGTAGTACCCAGATAGCGTCGGCATCAGTATCTTATTTACTCGAGCGAATGCTAACTCGGCGGTTTACGAGCTTATATAAACTTAATATTAATCCAGTTGTCGACTTCATATAAACGTCACGTTAATAACAAAAGGTGGACGGCAAAGACGCGGCTTAAGTAAACAAAAGAAAAAGAAAGAAGGGCAGAAGGGTAAAAAGAGGGTGGGAATCCTCGGGGAATGGCCAGAGTGCCAATTAAGCTTCGGATTCGGACTCGGTAGGTCCGTCCGGTCATTTTAGTATGTAACAGGACCGTATTCGGTCTCCAGGGGGGAAAATAGACTCCTGGGGGAGGGTCCATGTCAAATTTTTCTCCGGGTAGGGTGTTTAAACGGTTCCCCTGGGTTCGGGGAGCATATTTCTGGGGTGTTTTATACCTTTTTGCATTCGTCTCGACAAGGGGATTCTAATAAGGGGTGACACGCCTGTCGAGGCGTTATTTTGAAATCTTCTTACGGGGTACCCAAAAGTGGGCGCATCTAGACCCGTCCGGGCTCAAATGAAAGCCTCGGGTCTGGGGTTTCTAACGATACCACTCATACGGTTTTCTGTCCATAATTCGTCGAATTATTTAATTAAATGCATTTTACCAGCTTACTTATATACTAATTTGTCCCTAATTCCGTGGATCCGGGTCGGATCTCCACGAAACCGGTCTCATTCGAAAGACCGTAAAATTTGCTATAATAAATGTTAAGTACAAAATTTTGGAATTCCCAACGGTTCCGGAGTTATGGACCGGAGCCGATATTTTCGGTCTTTAAATTTCATAAGTTTTCATAAATTTTGACTTTTGCCGCTTATCTCAACCAGCGAAATTGAACGCTGGTAGGCGATATTTCTTAATGTTACTCAAATTACCAGTGTAGCGAGCACTGGTAAACTTTATATTTTTGGTCTCCACTTATAATTTTCAAGAAATTGTTCCGATCGCTGTTCGCTCTCGAGCGGACAGCCGCATTTTCGCAGTCCTCATGCGTGAGGACGGTCGTGACGGATGTCCGTCACGGCCAGTTATTCCTATGAAAACTTGCAACTCGGTTCGAGGTCCTACCGCTCGGGGTAGGGCAATTCCTACGTAGTCTCTTATTCCGGGTTTAGCGGGGAGTCGTACCGTCCTAAAATTTCCTACGAGATCGCGTATGGCAAGGGCTCGCCATACGCACTATCTATACCCATAAAACTCCAATTTAAGTGCGTAAAAATTCCCTATAATTCCTGCTAAAATCACGTCAAATGCGTTACACTCCTCTGATCGTATTCCCAGCCTAAAATTATGAAGATACACTACATAGTATGACAATCAGAGTATATAAATCATGGCCAAACGCAGGCGCTTTTATGGCCTGTTCGACCCAACAAAACGATACAATCATAACACAATATTGGCATGATACGGTATACGACAATAACAATGGCGGCGCTTTTACGGCCGCAGGCAATAACAATAGATGGTATGAACAGGGTACAATAATTAATTAACAATTTATATCCCAATCAAATTGTCGAAACTTGTACCTGAAAACATGTATAGACAACAACATCTATTCCCCGGCACACAGTTATATCATATGGTCATGGTAACATATCGAAAATGTGCCTTTATGGCCACCAAACGAATAACAATTACAATGATAACGATACGTAATTCAAATATATACATACAGGGTGCCTTTGTGGCCAATAGAAAATGATGCAAATGCTAATATATATGTACCAAAGCGTGCCATTGGGGCACTACAATCAATATGTACATAGCTGAATATAGACATCTGCACAAACGATTACGATTCTTCAGCAATTATTACTTTCCTGAAATGGCAACGGTAATACCCATCTTGATCAAAACATGTCGGCGGTGCAGGCCGAAATACTAAAAATACGAATCATTCACATGGCGGGACTATTTAGATCTGGTTACTCCGTTCGCTTATATATATGTAGATGGTATGATTGAATTTGTTCCAATCACATACGTATATACTTTGATTTTAGTTCTATTTCACTTTTCTACGTATATACCCGATGATTTCTGATCGATCGTAATTATGTGCTTACATAACCTTATTGCTCTTGCGAGTTATTTCGATTGCTAATTTACGTATATACTGCGGTTCAGGATTTGTGCCAGTTAGGCGATCTTCTATGAGGTGACAACAGGGTTTTATGGTCAACGTGTGTATATATAAAGAACTCAATATATATATATTCGCTTGTGATTAATTGATTCTGCTTACATAAATGTACGTACTGTGGGGCAAGGGTGGGTTCCGTACCCTTTTTGGCTACTCCCGCCGGGTGTTCCAGGCTGGTGAGAAACTGGTGACGGAATGCGGAAATGTTGACCACTATACACGTGGTCATGATTATTGGGGAACTCGATTAAAAGTTGACCATTCCATTTTTGTACTATGGTCGGGATTTTTTGTATTCGAAAAAATGTTGTCCATTATACTGTGGACGGGATTTTTGTATTCGGAAAAAAAATGTTGTCCATTATACTGTGGACGGGATTTTTTGTATTCGGAAAAATGTTGTCCATCATACTGTGGACATAATTATTGGTGGTCGAAAAATGTTGGCCATGGCACTGTGGTCAGATTTATTTTGTTCGAAAAAAAATGTTAACCATTGGGGTGTGGTCAGGATTTTCGCAAATGTTGACCATTATCGTGTGGTCAGGATTTTCGTAACTGTTGACCATTGCTGTGTGGTCAAGATTATGAGTTTTCGGTAAAAGTTGGCCATTGGGCTGTGGTCAGGATTATCCACCTCGTAACGATCCGTAAGGATCTGTTACAAATATAATAAAATTTAGTATCCGTAATAATATTTCTAGTGGAGTAAAAACGGTATCCGTTAGACTCTGAACGCAAAAATAGATTGGCACATCATAAAAATGCTTAATGAAGTCTTTTGCGAGAAACAGGTCAAATGTACTTGAGTTATTTCAGAAAATTCGCATAGCTAATTATATTCAACAAATCACACGAACTAGGCACAACAAGCGTTCATGACATCACTTTACACTATAACAATATTTGCAGTTTTAGCATTATTGAGATGTAGTGATCGATCTTAAGATAAGATTAGGGTAGCGACAAGATAGATATTCATATGAATAATTAATACTAAAGTGAACAAGCGTCTGCTTTAATAGAGAACACTACCTAAATCTGAATAGGCCACTATATTTCCCTAAGCAACAAAAACGTAAAATTATGTTTTAGACAGTTATAGCGTGGTGTCGCTTTATTCTCCTAAAAGTTGTGAAAGGACATAAAAATAGTTTTGCAAAATGTAACAATTACCACAGCTGTAAGTGTTGAATTTTTGTAATAAAGAAATTTTTGTTGGTAACTCAAGCTTCTCTATTCGCAGAAAATCTTGTTAGATAGACCAGATCCAGGGGCGCCGGATTTTCCCAGAGAGGATGAAACGCGGCACCCTACACGGCTAAACCGGAAGGATATGCAATGTTTGCATTCATTTCGGAGTTTTAACGAAAAATGCTAGAATACTAAAGAAACGATCTCTGATACGTAGCAAAAGTCTCTCTCGAGGTAAAAGCAATTTTTATACCTAATTTATTTACATTTAATAGAATTTTCAACATCACAATTGATTTTAGTAAAAATTCTTGCCATTGTTTATATCAACAGAGAGAGCTTTAGACAGCTTTTGCTGCGTAAAGCTTAAATTTCAGCATTGAGCAAAGAGGAGCCCAAACGTTTACAATCAGGCATGCAACGGGCACACCCGATTTTGCCAGCAAGCAACGAAAACTGCCAGACCGCCCAATTTGGAGAAACCGTGAACATTATGCTAGCTGAAATACATCCAATAATAAATTTTTGTACATATAGCCATTTCGACAGTAATTGGTATAAAGTTAAACAAACAAATTTGTATTATAACACAAGTATGTTTGACGCTACCCTGAAACTGAAGAATTGTTCTGGCTAAAGCTGGAAGAACAATATGTGTCTATGTCCGATTAAAACTGCGGTAAATGACATCTAAATATTTCCATCACATAGTATGTCACATACCCTGGTTGAAATTGCCTTCAACGGTGTTTTAAATTTCTGTAACTGAGTGAAAGGTTTCTCAAATTGAGCCACTTGAAGAACAAGACAGCGTGTTCAATTACGCATTACTTCAAATAAAAGCGCTACTCAAACAAACCTTGAAATTGGTCGAACCATATTGGCTGTCCGTAGTGTTCGGTAGTGAGCACAGCGGTATTAAGAAAGACAAGAACGATGACAATCCAGTAACACGCCTGACTCTTGACCCCACGCCGACACGCGCGTCGTACTCGCCGATTGCACTTAGCGAAATGGCGTCTACAACAACTCACAACATGTATGAGGCACCAGTATTAAATCCACTGGAATTATAAGTCGGTTCAGTGTGCTTAGTTTAAATTAGCTACGTCACGCCAATTTAAAACCAATATTAATAAAAACTCTTAATGCAAACAGTTCTGTATCCTCCTGGGCATTTCAGAACAGGTAACAAAGCCATATATGCTTTGACACCCACTCTACTACAAAGAAAAGCAGGCGTAAAAGACCGCTACACAATAAAAAAGTATTTCAAAATCTTGGAAATGGACTTAACTTGTGTGAAAGTGAGGCATTGTAAAGCTGTTCGCCACCATCGTATACAATTCAATAAACCATCGTATCAGCACTATGTTTTTCCCTTAATAGTGCCGAAAGATATTTCCTGTCGCTGACAATTTTGCCAGAGAGCGTGAACTGGGGATCCCCTGACTTGTATTTTAAACTTTTAAAACTTAATATAATCAAAGAAAAACACTAAAATAAAATTATTAATAAATAGCCAGACACGGCGCAAAACGTCTTTATTACGGTTAAAACCAATTTTTTGCTGAAATTAATCAATTTTTTAATTCATATAGAACATTTTGTATAAATTTTGTCAATTTATTAATGTCAACTATGGGGGTGGTTTTATCTGGAGATACCAAAAGATTTCCAGTGGTTCGCGACTGTGGAGCACCCGTTTTTGCCAAGAATCACTATGGAGAAATCAGAGGTGTCATACCTATATCTGACTAATCTTATTCCTCGACACCAAAAATTAAACAGTAATACCCTGGATTTCCCAAACTAACTCAAAAGTACCTCGGGAAAACCAAAATAGAAGGTGGGGAGAGAACTTCGGTCCCTCGAGGAACTGGGAAACTGAAAAACGCGGAAATGCCAACTGTATCGACCGGCGGAAATTTTGGTGTCTTTAGCACTGCAGCTCAGAAATTTTAGGTATATTTTGAGTGGTGTAAGGAAAATACGGCATATTTTTGCGTCGAGGAACAATTATCCTATTTTTGTAGCGTCGTAGATACATAAATATCTGGGAATGCTGAACTGTGGAGAAGCTAAAATACTTGGGACATGAACTGTGGGCACCTGAAGGACGGCCAAAATTCCTACAGGCCCCGTGGCCCCTCCGTGAAAAAGCCAGCTAAAGATGTCAAAATAGCATATAAGCTGCGTTGGCCTAAGAGTATTCAAAGTCCCATTGGGCACACCCAAAGTATTTGAAACGTGATTTCATCCAAGATAACTCGGAAACTGTACCAACTGCAACCATTTGGTCTTATAATTCCATTTTACAGTGTTGTTCTGAATTTACAACATTATGTGACATTGCGTTCGCTATAGCGTATTGTTTGCCAACTACTAAAGTTGTAGATTTCAGCAGGCCGTGCTTGATTTTACTAAGGAATTATTATGAACAAGCCAAATAAAAGCAATAGTATTAACTTAACATACCGAAGAAGGTTAGGCTGGCTTCGTAGGAGTATACCTGACATTGCGCTTGGTCACTAGGTATTATTCTTACAGCTCTCCATTGGCACCGCCTTGTAAGCAGACAGCAGCGATAATCAAGACAATTTTATGCTTGGAGCTAGGGAATTCCACTTAAGAGATGCGTCGCGGTTGCTTGACGCGATGTTAAGTCTACAATCGGGCGTAATTCTAATAGCTGTCTCCTATGATGGTAATTTTAAACCAACAAATAATGCATCTCCAAGGTTTATATCACCTAATGTACACCTGATGAATTAAATATCAGCAACTTATGCATTTGTTTGATCGCCCATATGCTACTTTATTGTTTAACACTCTTACTTATAGACGAAAACAAATATAGCTGCAGGAATTTAATTTGACTATAGATGTTGGATTTTTCAGATTATAGTCTAATCGAGCACCAGATGAGCTCCTCGTCGCAAACACAACTTTAAATCACCATAATTTGACAAAATTTTCTATAGAGAAGAAAATCCGCCAGACTAAAAGGCGAAAATCACAAATTTCTAAAGATCACAAGCCAGGGTATTACCAGAAATGAAACCAAAAATCTTGAGCCTTAAAGTATCAAATTTGGAGCAGCAGAGAAGGAAGTGCTCCAATGCTTCTTCCTCACAAGAATACCAAAGATAGAAGATAGGACTGCCTTTAAGTCCTAACCTGAAAACATGTTTTTCAACCGACAATACCTATAATTAAATACACTGCTAATCGCAGTCTGCGAAGGCTGATGATGTAGAGATATCCACTCCATTGCTTATTTACTATCGGCAGAAAGGACTTTAATGACCGACAGGTACCACATTAAGACTATAAGTTAGTGTGCATCGCGGCGAATAACGCTATGAGGGACACCAACAATAGAAAGTGGGCCAAGAGCGTCAGGAGTATAGGGACAGCGATAGAGTACATGCTGTATGAAAATTCCACATGCAAGACCAGTTCTGTCACCGAGTTGGCTGTCCATAAGTAAGCCGCCGGTAAAATAGAAGAGATCAATTCCAAGATACACGAAACATCTTCGATTATAAGATACTTCCATCGTCTAGCTTTAAGAAAAATACAGCTAATAACATCACTTGGCAAACAAGTAGACGGAACGCGACTAGCAGCAATCATAGCATTGGACTTATGACCAGGTGATTCCTGTAATCGGTCCAGCAACAGATGGTCTTAAGCCGATAATTCCACAAAATGGCAGTGCGGCAAACTTTCACATAGAGAGGACGCGCACCAAAAAATTTCCGTGGCAGAGGAGGCAATAGACTTCATGCCACGAGAGACACACAATATACAAAGGTGCTAGACGCTTTTAAGCCTAGTCCTGTGCTACCAAACTATACAAACTTACATAACTCAGGGATACCTATAGTTTTATACATCCATAATATTGTACCCGTCCGACAGCCCCAATTTAAATCAATAGCTCGTCGACAAATTATAAAACCGATGCGAGTATTTTTACAGACAGATCTGATGTGGAAAGACCATCTGATCTTAGCATATATTATGACACCAAGATAATTAATCTCAGATTTATATCGAATGACTACGTTTCGCAAGCTAACAGGTGGCTAGCACAAGGCATCCTGCGCTTACAAGATACCAGCATGATATAAGTTTTTTCAGCTTGAACACTGATAATATGGTATCTACGCCAGCAACCAACCTTGCATAAAAATACTGACGCTATTTTTAAGCACAATGATATCGACATTTTTGATGCTAGTCGTTTTCCGTCTCCATGTTTTCCAGATAATGTCATTGGCAACATAATATAATGCCTAGAAGTTGGAAGTATTTTATAATTGAAGGCGCTCTAGTGTAACCTGAAACTGATTTCTACAGTTTCACTGATGGTTCTCTTATGGACAAAAACCTGGTGATATAACGGGTATTAGTTGCAGAATTTTTATACCGATGCGGTTTCTATGTATGTCTCTATGAAACCTTATATTACAGTTTTTCAGGCGGGCGGTGGTGCTGGCTGACGTTAAGTTAACGTGTTACTCCTTGTGCGCGGCAATGAACACAAACGTGTTCCTGTTAAAGCCAGGCATCTATTAAAGCGCTTCAAACTAATATGTCAGACAGCGTTGGCCAAGTTTAGCTCATGATGCATTACGCGATTGTTTTCATATGGGTCAAGATCTATTCTGGCAGTCGAGGTAATGAATCTGCTGATGTTATTGCTCGGGCTGGCGCTTGTACACCTTCGCCTGTTTGGTCTACTTCCTCTTGTTAGTATCAGGTCACTGTCGGTGAAACATGTTTTCAGGTTAAATCTAAAAGACTATCCTATCTGTCAGTTTTGTAATTCTGGCGAGGAAGAAACCACTGAACACGGCCTTCTTCGCCGCTCTAAATTTGATGTAATAAGGCTCAATTTTATAGATTCAACTTTGGTAATACTCTTGTTAGTGATGTTCGAAAACCTGTGAGGTTTGCTCATGTGTTCGACAGATTATCCTCGGGGGATTCCTTCGTTGTCAGCGCTGGTTAGTCTACGAGCTTTTATGCAGTACTCTTCTTTTTTGTATCTATCTAATCACCCACCGGTCCAACGCCACAAATACTTATTAAGACAATGCTGTATAATATTACGTTAAAATACCTGGAGACGGCTGAGGGCCGATTGAGGTAAGCCAAAATTTTTTATGGGCATGATCCAAGAGAACCATTGAAATTCTGGGGAAACTCAAAACTTGATGCCCCTTGCACAAGAAGGCCAGGTATCATAATAATATTTATGCATTGTTATCATCATCCTGAAACAATAGCATAACGCGCATAGCACAAACTAGTCCAGATCAATACTGAAAATATTAGGTTGTTGAATGCGCGAGAGACAAATTTTCTTGCGTAGATATGCAAGCATTATACTAAAATCAGATTTACTTTTTAGTTTCCCACCACGTATTTCGCAAAATTTCCTCCTTGCTACCAGCATCATCGATCATTATGTCTTCCGCTACAAATAAAATAAACTCACTTCAAATAAAAACAGACCACCATTCTACAAAAGAACTTGTACCAATAAAGCAGTATATATTGTCTAAAAATACTAGTAGAAGAAAAAACCCTTGTTTGGAAAAGCCACGAACTCCAGGTTCGACGAAGCTTCCCGAGGAAACACTTATATAGTGCTGTAGCTCCCAAGAACGTATCGAAATACGTTTTTGGACCTAGTCTTGGCAACCAAACAAACAAAATTTAGTTTTGTTACCTGTATGGGTACAATAGATCAAATTAAAAAAAATTTTATTGTAACATTAAAAGTGGTGAACTATTCTTGTGTTCAACATGACCTTAGTCGTTGTTTGGCACTTTTGACCGATTTTGGTCATTTTTCATGAATTATGTGCTTTGAGAAACTACATCTGGCGAACCAGGAAAAAATCAAAAATCCAATAAGAGAAGTTTTTCGTATTTGTCCGAAGAGTACGTTAAAAACCTGAGATATTTTGAAAATTGAGTGTCTAGATGCATTTTGAAAATGGGGTGGTGTACAATTTGGACAATCGCCTAAAAAGTCGGACACTCCTAGCTAGGTGTTGCGATTTATGTGATTTTGGCTAGATTTAGGTATTTGGGCCCAGTTTTTTGGCCAAAACTTGCTAGTTCGCGGATTTCGAACTACAGTTGTATCTCGCAAGCGACAGCGAGACGGAGCGAGCGTTGTTTCATCTATATATAGTTGTCATTGTGTTCAATCACTTGTAATATGCTTTGTGCTTTAGGTACATACCACCCTAAGACCCCTGGAACCCCTGAAGCCTTATAACGCTGGTGTGATAGAAGCTAAAGGACCTATTATGTACTGGCCCGTCCGCAGTGGGGGGATGGGGGACCCACTATTCAAATCCTCCGTATACAATGACATTATATCCCATGTGCGCCGCCCCATTCGGCCGAAACCCTCATGTGCAACTAATTCCAAAAATTTTATGTCTCTAAATTTATGTTCTTAAACATTAACTACCAATATTTCTAACGTTAAAATGTCGTTTTATATCTTCAAAATACATGCATGGCATTAGTACATATTGAAAAATTTAGTATTTTTAAGCAAAATTTATTCCCCCACTTTGAAATTTCTCCCGAGAATGGACATGAGGCCCCTGAATTTCCTCTCCCCCATTTTTCGGAGTGCTGTGGACAATGTCGCCAAATCTATAAGAAATTATCTGAGGCACAGAAAACAAAGCATAACCAAATCGATGATGATGAATGAAATTCATTCGGTAAATCGAGTTCGTCCACGGCCGGCCTTAAACCACTTCATACCTAAAGGTAAAATATTATATTGGAACATTATTGATTCAAGGTAACCATGCAATCATATTGAACGTACCTACTACCTATAACCATTCTAAATGCTCCGAAAAATGGGGACAAATCGGCGGAGAAATTACCGATTTTGCTGATAAAAGATTGGAAAGAGAGACGGGATGGTAAAATTTGACTCCCCCTAGACTCGTAAAATTTTACGAGCGACTAGTTACTCCTACTCCAAAAGAATGTCAATAATTTCCTTTAGTTTGGGACCGATATCGGTTTACGGCAGCAGTCCCAACTTTAAAATTTTACTAAATCGGAAAAAGACCGAAACCCCGGTCTTGATTAAACGGTCTCCGATAGGGTGGAAGACCAAAATCACAGGAACCTACAGTCGGGGTCAGATGTCCCGACTAGAAATTAGAGATCAGTTTGACTAATTCAGCTAGAGACCGGTCGTTTTGCAAACCGGCTCCGACGCTAAACATTATTTATTACATAATTTCCCCACGTTTTACTCTTAGTTTTCCCTTCTTATGGACTCGCGTTGGATGGAACGTGGATGAACTGGGCGACGTTAATATGGACGAGGTGATAGGTGCGGAGGTCGAAAGGATTCGTTACGTCTTTGCTAGCTCACGATAACAACTCTCTTTCTCAAATTGGTTAATATTCAACGGTGTCTATAATTGTTGCGAGATCCGTTAGTTCCGTAATCCCGTACGAGAAGTTCTCATTACGCCCGGGGTCTCTATTAAGGTGCACCATTCCCAGAGGAGGAAAAGCCGAAGTCATTCTGGTTCCATTGGATCATGAGTTAAGATACAAAACTAACACGACATTCGCGGAGATTAATGTGTCATGATTCCTGAAATGAGTTTGGAGTATAGGAAGTGATCTTGAGGCTACCGAGGTTAAGCAATGGTTTTCCAGAAACATATTTTAAAATATTTTCTAACCAATCCTTTCTATCGTTTTTTTCTTCTAGTGGTTTTAGCAAAGACTTTTACTCATATCGCTTATTAACGGATCTGCACACAGGGATTTATGCACAGTACCGAAATAATCTAATCTGTTATAGCACAAAATTCCGTCCAGGAATTTTATTAAAACTTTAGCATTACAACAGCCTTAGGACTCTCAAATAGAACCCTCATGTTGACAGAATTCAACCGTGTGCATGAGCCAGGTGCAGCGAAAGAAAGTCATCCCACCTATAATAATAATATAGCTTATTCAAAATTCCTTTCACGAATTTTGATGATTGTTGTGTTATGATTAGTGACCCTTTATGATCTTTCGTTTGAGCCCGGCAAATCCGTGGATCACTGAAAAATTGTGAATTTAATTCCGAGCGAAACAAATGCAGCTCAGGTTCTGACACAATAATACAGTTAAACAAATTCCTAACTTCTTAGGTGCATAATTTCATACGCAGATCTTCCGTTTTAGTATCATATTTTCTTGTCGTCCTGACATTCTCTATCTGAGTTCAGTTTCAATAATGCAGCAAGGCTGTATCGGAGTCCCTAAACTGCGAAACGAGACACTGCCATTGCAGTTTACCAGAGTTAGTAAAATTAATGAACATTGGAAAAATTTAAGTACAAATTTTAGCACCATTGTAAAATGTCATGTCGGACTTATCGGGTCCGATCCGATGGATTGGTTTTGAGCAGGAACGTTGACCTGTTCCTCTTAAATTGAAAATATAGGTTAAATCCAGCCTCTGTACAAATTTCGACAAAGAAAGGCTGGCACAATTTCAAGAAATTAAAATTCTAGGCTTGTCCCGCCGTATTTCTTGGTTGGGCTACGAGAACCGGCTCTAAGCCGAAAAGCCGATTACTTGAGGATAAATGCAATTTAGGTCATTTATAAGATAGACTTCATCACGGTTGAAACAGCCGTTAGATCCATCTGTGCAGATCTGATTTGTTGCATAAAAAAATTGAATTTTTGTGAAATTTCATTAGGAACAAAGCGCACGAAAGTTTATTGTTCTGATATTTTGTAGAACACATTTACTCATTTAGGGACCGGCGCCGATAGCATACAGGTCATCGTCGCCCCAAATTTTGGCTTGCAACCGAGTGTTAGTTAAAATAAATTCTAAACGTTGCCCCGATGTATCAAGAAAGTGACCTGAATGTATGCATTCGTATTATATAACTATACAATTTGCATGAAGTGACTCAGGACTTAAATTACCGCATTAGGATTCCCTATGACGCCTGGTTCGTCAGCTTAAGAAGTATCTCACCCCTACACAAGCACAATCGCTTCGCAGCGATGAAAATCGACCCAAAATAATAATAAATGATTCATCTTGGGAAATTGACTTCGGACATACATTATGAATCAGTTAAGTAGGCAAAGCCTTGAAATTCGGCTATGCTCGTAAAAATTGGAGCAGCCCCAGAGTTGGTTATCGTTTCGGTAGCGGTCTGCTCACGAGTCAAGCCGGAGTTCTCCTCATTCTTCATAGAGGATAAATTTAAGTCTAAGCTGTTAAGTGTAAGAAAATACATAAGACGAGCCGGGCCATATTTAAATGATCCATATATAGTTTTCGCACTGGGCCACCATTGATAGCGATAGTGCGAAGATTCTTCTTGCGAAGTTAGATACAAAAGTTGTATATAGTGCACTCGTGAATCCAGAAATTATTTCGATTGAAAGGACACACGACCCTGCAAAATTATTAGTCGTGGACGTCGGATACACATCGCAATTTCAGTCTCCATACCAGAAGGTAACAACCTTGCTCCTTGAGTATTTTCTAATTAATGGAATTTTGCCGCACTGGCAACGCTACGCCAGTGTAACTAGGTATCTAAGCCCCGAAGAATTGGTCCTCGGATAAGTTGCGTCGGGCAAACAAGAAAGATCGCAAAGAGTTGACGTTCAAAATTTCCCTGCATGTTGGATTACGTGTGATAAAAATACCCTCGGGAGTGACCAATCCAGACCCCATTTAGGACATGTTGCTCAGCGATAGAACTCATCTAATTAATCAACCTCAAAGTTATTGGATTAGGAATTTTGTGATAATAACTGAGGGACTAGTATCAAAATAAGTCTACACAAGTGTAGGAAAATTTTGCTAACAAACTTGATATATAGACATACGTACCTGTTTTCATGTCATGTCACTGATTTGTATCGTACCGACCATGAATGAGTCGTAACGCACCGTACTCTGTTGAAATTTTGAGAGTTGTTTGATATTGTCACATGATATTAACCAATAATTATCGTGTGTCGATAATGTATGAGATTATACCATGTATACTTTGGTGTATTTAAACTTTCCGTAGAATAGTTGTAGGATGCAATAAGTAATCAAATTACCCCGTATCATTCGCGTTACCTTTGCTTTCATAGTGTATGTACCCTAATCTAATGCATATGTAATATCGACGTGACGCTGCTGCACTGCGCACTTCCCAGACGCCATGCCCATACGACCCCGGCTATCGTGACTTCAAGGGCGGACCTGATGGGTTTGAATTACGCGAATGTCTTTTCCCACGCGAGTCAGGCCCAAGAAATGACGGAGCTTAGCAAGCCGCAAGAGCGCTTCACAGGATGTGTTCTGATCCTGCCGGACGGGTTGCGCACGTAGTCTACGAGGTACTACCTTTGAGGTCCCCAGGGAGGTCGGCTCCGTCACCTGCTCACAGGCCAAAGAGACCGTACCACTATTCCC
>JASANE010029616.1:0-14433 GCA_030248225.1 Trileptium ribeirensis
ATTGCTGTCGATAAAATTACCAGTACTTTTCCGTTAATACGTTGTAATGTGTGTTGTTAGCAAAAACGAGCATCGGCGTTCGGAATTCTTGCGTTTGCAATTACCATTTTCAATCCATGAATACAGCGCCTAAACTTTCTTTTCGGTCACGCTGTGGTCACATAATTTATGGTAACAGAACGTCGGA
Source organism: Trileptium ribeirensis (assembly GCA_030248225.1). Lineage (NCBI taxonomy): Eukaryota > Metazoa > Nematoda > Enoplea > Enoplida > Thoracostomopsidae > Trileptium > Trileptium ribeirensis. Next base: position 188 of record JASANE010029616.1, read on the forward strand.
AAAGCCGATAGTGTTTTGCTGTGTCACATTTTGTCTTATCTAAGCCGTCAAACGATGTCGTGATGTTTTTAAAAACTGGATATAGCGTAGGGGTGTACTGGCTATAGCCTGTATAGCGTCAAAGCCCCGGTAAAGGGAAAATTCTAGGTGTTTGAACTGGGGCTACTGTTCAGAAAAGATTCGGATAAATGAGATAACAAATAATATCCGTAATTTTTAGCTGAACAGTAATGCTTGCTACGTTAGGAAGATGCAAATTCCATTACTTTGACTGCTAACTTTAGCTGTGAAATTGTTTAATGCATGCAATATGATATGGCAAATTGTTCAATTTAGTTTTATGTGTCTTAAGAGTAGATATTAACTATGGTTCGGTTATTAGATTTGTATTTACGCCGTGGCAAGTAGAACCCCACACAAGGGGGGTAACCCCGGTAACCGGGAAATTTTGTTTGTGGTCGGCACGCCTAGCGAGGACTTTTTGGTCGCCGGCGTTAATTTTGCATATGATTCACTCTATGCTGCGGGGGAGGTCAGCATTCGCAAGGGAGAGTTTACTCTCTCCAACTTACCTCTCGGCATGTATGCATGCGGTTGTATGCGCTAGAAGGATTGTTGAAAAGCACACAGTACGGCCGGCAATGAGATGGCAACTGTGGAAGGTGAGCCACGGCCCCGAGTACAACGGTAATAAAAAGGTCTGACCGAGTGGCTCTAATTATTAGGGCGTTGCAGTATCGATCGTAGGGTCGCGCGCCGGAACTGGGTCAGGATGACTTATTTATTTATCCCTCATGGGTGGGCAAATCCAGTCGCATACGTGCGAAAATTACCGATTGTGAGGATGGCTCTTGGGGCTTCAATCACCACTCTACGCCTCGACGCATAATTTTTGGTGGGAAACAAAGATTCGCACCGCCGCTGTTTACGGTGCCCGTTTTCACTTCATCCACTTGAAGTGGCGTTGATTTAGCTTTGTTCACCAACATCATTATATATTAATGCATTACTGTGTTTATTAATACGGAATACCTATTCATATTTAAAAGTGATGTCAACGGGTGCTTCCATTTTTTGCTGTACGCTAAGTAATGTCATTGATTGTTTGTTATGTGACATTTATGTGGTCTCAAAGGTAATTAAATCTGGTGGCTCCATGAATAAAAAAAACAACTTTTTCTTGGGGGCACTAACTGGCGCCCACTCCCCTGACTCAGAACTTGCACCATGGCTTGAAAATGATGGGCCCGCCTGTGTTTGAAATCGAAAAATAACATTAATATTCATCAGCAAAAACGATAAAATTGGCAAGTGGCTTCAGAGAAGTGCAAAAACGTTTCTATTCGAGGTTAAAACTAACATTTCAATCAATTTTTGAAATCAATCGATTTTTTCAGTTCAGGGGGTTTTTATGTCAATAGGGAGGGCGTTTATTAAACAAAAAAATTTCTCCAGGAGCCCAAATCGGGAGCAGCCGTTTTTGTCAGGAGGCACTGGGGGCCCCACCGTGCTTTATCAAACTACCAAATATATACTCAGGCTTAATCGGTGCTTCCTAAGTCCGTAACCGGAACCGAAAATGCTTTGCGGGCGGTTACCCCAGGTCTTCTGGGCTCCCCAGTGGAGCTGGACCATAGAAGGAAATGAAACGGTCAGAAACATGCCTTCTCCAGACATGGCCACTATACATCACAATGCGCGAGGTGTACATGCCGTTACGACTTTCGAAATTTATCAACAATCGCCGGACGCACTCCCGCATGTGTTCTTGATATATTCATGACGCGGTTCTTGAATCTTTGCGATAGGATAATACGACCATCGTCGTGTATTGGCCGAGCCAACCACCTAAAAAAGATAAAATTATTAGAATCAAGCGCAAGATAAATTCATTACCACTGTTAAAAATAAGAAAGAATTCTGAGGCTGAGAAAAAACGAGCATACATTTCTGTGCCAGCTATTTTGATTTTAAAAAGGAAGCAAGATGCCATAAACATAACAATCCAGGTTCCCACGGATGAGACTGCACCTCTAAATAGTGTGATTGTTCTGTTGACGTTGCCTTGACTTTATCTCGCCACCCCCAATAGCATGTTACCGGGGGTAAATTTATAATATAGAAGACTTCCCCGTCCTCAGCCCTCCGAAAAGTGGAGGGGCTTCGGGACCGGGGCATGTTTGGTTATTGGGAGACATTTCAAAATGTGTTGGTAGGTGGGAATAAATTTTGCTTAAAAATAATAAATATTTTCATATTTATATACATGTAGTTTATTGTAATGGATCGAATTTTCAAGCTATAAACTGATATTTTGGCAGTAGAATAGTAATTAATGTTTAAAAACATTTTCCATATAAAAACATAAATTTTCAAAAAATTTTTGGATTTAGTTGGACATGCAAGTTTTGCTTTATCGGCAATGAACATTACAAAATCCCACGATTGGGCTCTCCAGTCGCTGACGGTTTTGCCAGGGGACCCCGGTTCCGAGCTAGGTGTGCCCTATTTTGACGGGGGGGGGCATTTTGCTAACACTGCCAAAACGCTTAGAGAAAAAGCTACTCCCGAAGCAAATTTTATGGTATACCATTAAACGTAAAGTTTTCCAAGACGCCTATGAACCGGGGAGCTCAGACTTTGCCAGGAGGCACTTAAAAATACCAGCACCCCCAATTTGGACAACTCTAGCCAATGGAGCGGGGATTTAGAAAGTGGGGGAGCGCGGGGGTTTCCACATTCCCTCGCTGTGGACAAGCCAGTAAGGTGTTATATTATGTTCATTGTAGTAATCTGCCTTTCTGACTGAATTGATTTAAAATGACTTCTTTTATAACGTTTTAGTATTTCAAGTTCAGTGTACCACATCACCAAGGTCGTAGCCAGGAATGTTGAATACTCAAGAACAGCTAAATTAAAATAAAGATAGATAAAGACAACAAAAAGACATTATTTCGCAAAAATCATCTAGCTATTCAGAGAGTTGTTACATTTTGATTCCACTGGGCTAAATAGTTGAACCCAAACTGAAAATTACCGTAGCTCTTACTGCAAAAATATAATTAGTAATGTCCAAACGTTTAAACTCTTTTAACCTTCGTGCGACTCACTGTTGCTATAGACGGGTGTTCTTCTCTAGATGCCTTTTTTGGCTTCGGCGGCGGATGGGCAACATCGGCACCGATAAAGATTGTCCGATTCAATTGCTCATAGATATTCCGTCAACCTCATATCATGCAGTAACATAGGCAAGCTTAAATTAATTAAATTATATACAAATTTCACGGAATAACCGGAACCGCAACCAGCAAGCGGGATTGTCAATTGAAAACTGGATCCGGAAACTGGTTGCGGTAGAAATTTATATAAAGTAACGCAAACGAAGGAGGAAAATGAAAATACTGTGGGTTTAAAAATGTGCTAAAACAAACTTTACATTGAGGTTAATGTATATTCCCATAACAATACTGATAAACTAAAAATTTTAGAGCAGAACTAGTAATGTTTATCCATGTATGAAGATGTCGCTTGGCGGTTTTTCCTGTCAGCGCAAAAAATGCCATTCACTATACAGCCCTCAACGTATGAACTCGTAATACATAATTTCGCTGTCCCTATGGTTCCTCGCTTTACTACCAATAAGTTTGTTACATGTTATTCCGTCGGAAACTTGAAATTATTGGTTTAATCGGTCATAAACCAAAATAATTAAAAGTATGCTATAATTTGTTGAAAAGAATGTAATGCCATAAATGAGGCAAACTGTGCTTCACCCCAGCTTCAATAAATACTGTTGTTTACCAAGAACGTAGCTACTGACACGTTACAAATAAGATACTTCACCCTCAATGTATACTTTTACGAAATTTAAAAGCGCAAAAGCTGGTGTTTGAGGCAATTTATGTTAGCCAAGCTTACGGCATTGCAAAATCTCAAAATTGTTTACATTGTTGAAATGCAATGCCTAACTCCTTTGAAACAATCATTACTCTGTTTGTCATATAACGTTGCACTAATTTGTTAACTGATCACAAGCAATATTATAACATAATCTGATGAAGAATAATACTTATAAGATCAAGACAAAAATCATACTGCTTACGTTGTACAAGATAATCTGTTAAAATTACATTTCTTTTGTTTCGCAGTATTGTTATATATTATTTTTGATCACTGTACATAAAGGAACATTTATAGCAAATTGAGGAAAATTCTAAACAATGAAATCTGTAAGATGAAATTCCGATTCCGGTATGGTTTTTGTCGTTTGCTGGAACTACAAGGAAGATTATTTCTACCGGAAGTTACTTTATGCAAATGCATACACTACAGAAATGATATGTATATATACATGTATGTACTTTAAAATTATATATATAATATAAATATATATTATATATATATAATTTAAAAATATATATCAGTGTCAGAGTAAAGAAATAACATATTGAAAAAATATACCTTTTAACTAAATTGTATATAAAAGTAAATATGAAACCAAACGTAAACAACAGAAAAGAATCTTAAAATAATATAAGATAAAGTTTTGAAGATAAAGTTTGGTAGGCTATATTTCTTTGCTTTTTAGCGATTGTTTCGCAATTTTACCCCATTAAAATAGAGTTGACCCCCTACCCCCATAGGTGAAAAAAGACTGATCTTTCGATTGGACATGGTTTTGAGGCTCTAGGACCGATGCCTGGGTCAGTAGACCCCTTGATTTGGGGGGGGTCAAAAAAGACATTTTCAAAAAATGGGCTTTTTATAATAAAACTGTCATAATTTTTGCTAGAATTGACGGATTTTCATGAGGTAAAGCTTATTGAACGTTGATGCGACAAGGCTTTAAAGGCATTAAACGAAACGGCGATATTAATTGAAATAGGTGACATAGCTATCTATTTTCTAAAAAATGAGAGTTTAAATTTTAACTTTGAAAACATGCCTATTTTATTCAATGTCCTATAACTTTGGATAAAGTTGATCAATTTTAATAAATTAAAGACCTTTTTGAGTCTAAACTTGTTAAAGGTTTAACATGAATGTATCATGTTGCCAATAGCTTAAACGGTTGCCGAGATATGGCCATTTGAATTGAAATTTAGTGTTAAAAAATGCTAATAATGAGATTAGTGGGAAGATCAGCTTGGTGCAGGGTTTTTTGGGCGGCGGTAGCCACGTCTCCTCAAAGCGGGGGTTGGGGGCGGCGGCACGTATCATGGTAGCAGGAGCAACTTCTTTCAAAATCCTTTACCTTATTAAGGCTTATACGCGATAACTAAATAAATCAGGAATAATTAAAATAATTAATAAATACTAACCTTTTGAATATCGTTCATGTAGCGAACTTGAATAAAAAAGACCGATTATAGGTTATGTTTGAAGTGCTGCCGCAACATCTATTCAAAAAGGTGACGAAGCGGTAGAATAACACCACCACCTTTGAGGAATTAAGTTGACGCGACCCCAGAGTCCGTCGATATTTTGGGTATGTACTGTGGCGTTGTTAGATTTGACCAAATTGGAGGTTGCTGTGAGTTGACGGTCGGCTGCGTATCTGGCAAAGAATGTCTTTGGAAGTGTCGAATACCATTAATATAAACAGTATAGCTGTCTGTGAGAATTCTTAGACCTGGTTTTGACGTGTTGTATTAAGAGTGGCATTATCGTATTCATCGTACGATTGGGAGTTGGGATAGGGAGACATGGTTTTAGCTTGTCGTCTTGATCATACCAAGTACCCAACCGTGCTTTCCACGAGGCACACCGCGATGGATATTTATTATCCAACATAGATTTGCCTATATTCGACGTCCATTAGGTGTTTATTATCATCGCGCCCGCCTAACATCAAATTTTGTGAAATTAATCGCGATCGAAAGCAACTGCTATATCCCGGCAATAATTGTACCAATCTGTAGTAGGTGTTCTACTAGTAGACAGTTCCTTCCGGATCCCACTGTGAAGGCAATTCGTCAGTATAAGCTATTATTAGTAGGAATGAATTTGTTCTCCAGAAGGAAGGTGATGGCCGTCAAAAATCGAATTATGTCGCAGTACTATTTTCGCAGACAATTTTGATAATCCGAGCAGCGCCATTCAAAATTATTGTGACGATTAATATTCGTTACGCTGAGAACAAAACAATTGTTACCACATTGGCATGTTTTGCTATTGTTAATCAAATTATAACGGGCAAGTAGTTCAATGGTCCCATTGTAAGTTGCTGTTTGACGAACAACGAATATGAAGGTCGATTTATGATGTTGCACGGCTGCTCTATCTAATACTGTAGTAGGATTAATAATATTAAGTCTAGTACTGCGAGGTCGACCCATTATTGTAAAAAATTTCTGAAACTATTAATTTTATAACAATAAAAAGTTTAAAACTATTTTGAAAATTCAAATTTTTTGACTTGAGTGCACCAAGGGGGGTTCCTTGGAAACAATCTTAAAAATTCAAAAAAAATTTTTTTTCGAAAAATTGATATTTGTTGAACTGGCAGGTCACGGTGATTACAAATATGCAAAAATTTTTGCTGTGCGACCATTTTCTGAGTCCCCCCCTGGTAGAAGAGCGCCGCGAAATTTGCCATTTCCGTATGAGTATGAAAGCACTAGATTTTTGTTCAATCTACGACAAAACCAATATATTTTTGTACTATGCAAAATACCTCCAATAAATTCTAGCAACAACACATCCTCTCAAAATAGAAACAAAAGTCTTTATACTTGTTGATAACCAGATATTAAAATTTTCTGCCTTTATCAGTTACCAAATCTTTTTAGGACGCACGAAATATATTGCTGGAGAGCAAGGCGTTATAACTCAATGTCTGTCGGCTGATAACGCAATCAAGATCGCAACAGATGGTGGTCGCTCGAGAATGTTGCTGGACAACATCATGCACAAAGTGAACGATAAACTAGGCGGCACTAACTGGGGGTTGTACGATGGAAGCAACCGGTACGTGTAAACGGTCTAATATTATCGTTTGTGCACTGTAGTGCTTGAAATATTGAATATTTTTCTATTGTTCAATACGACAGTTACCCACGAAATTACATAATATACTTTTGTATTTGATGCGGTCTACGGACGACTTGTAGTCTTGATAGGCAAGAATATTTTAATATCTGGTTACGGATCATTTTGTGGGTGGTTCTTGCATTATTCGGCTTTGCGGAATTGGTAGGAACAAGAATGTTGGGTGCTCTTCTAGCAGGGGAGGAACTCAGAAAATGGTCGCACGGCAAAAATTTTTTGCATATCTGTAATCACCGTGACCTGCCAGTTCAACAAATATCAATTTTTCGAAAATTTTTTTTTTTGAATTTTTAAGGTTTTTTCCATGGAACCCCCTTGGTGCACTCAAGTCAAAAAATTTGAATTTTCTAAATAGTTTTAAAATTTTTGTTGTTATAAAATTAATAGTTTCAGAAATTTTTTACAATAATGGGTCGACCTCGCAGTACTAGACTTAATATTATTGATCCTACTACAGTATTAGATAGAGCAGCCGTGCAACATCATAAATTGACCTTCATATTCGTTGCTCGTCAAACAGCAACTTACAATGGGACTATTGAACTACTTGCGCGTTATAATTTGATTAGCAATAACAAAACATGCCAATGTGGTAAGCATTGCTATTTTGCTCAGCGTAACGATATTAATCGTCAAGATAATTTTGAATGGCGCTGCTCGGATTATCAAAATTGTCGGCGAAAATAAGCTCTGCGACATAATTCGTTTTTTGAAGGCCATCACCTACCTCTGGACAAACTAATCCTACTAATAATAGCTTATATTGACGAATTGCCTTCACAGTGGATCCGAAAGGAACTGTCTACTAGTAGTACACCTACAACAGATTGGTACAATTATTGCCGGGATATAGCAGTTGCTTTCGATCGCAATTACTCACAAAATTTGATGTTAGGCAGGATGATAATGGACACCTAATGGACGTCGAAATAGACGAATCTCTGTTTTTTCGTCAAAAATATAATCGCGGTATGCCTCGTAGAAAGCACGGTTGGGTACTTGGTATGATCGAGCGACAAACTGAACGATGTCTCCTTATCCCAGTTCCCAATCGTACGATGAATGCGATAATGCCACTCTTAATACAACACGTCAAACCAGGATCAAGAATTCTCACAGACAGCTATACTGTTTATATTAATGGTATTCGACACTTCCAAAGCAATCGCCATATACGCACGCCACCGTCAACCACAGCAACCGCCAGTTCGTCAACTCTAACAGCGCCACAGTACATACCCAAAATATCGACGGAAATAAGTTAAAGGGTTTTGAAAAGAAGTTGCTCTGTTATCACTAAGCACTGGGGGGCTGCCGCCCCCCAACCCCCCGCTTTTTTTAAGGGGGGGGGTGGCTGCCGCCGCCCCGAACCCGCTGCACTAAACTGTTCTTCCCACTAATCTCATTATTAGCATTTTTAAACACAAAATTTTCAATTCAAATGGCCATATCTCGAGAACAGTTTAAGCTATTGACAACATGATACGTTCATGTTAAACCTTTAACAATTTTACGCAAAAAAGGTCTTTAATTTATTAAAATCCATCAACATTATCCAAAGTTATGGGACATTGAATAAACCAGGTCATGTTTCAAAGTTAAAAATTTAAACTCTGCATTTTTAGAAATAGATTGCTATGTCACCTATTTCAATCAATTTCGCCATAACGTTTAATGCCTTTAAAGCCCTGTCAATTCGACGTCAAATAAGCCTTACCTCATGAAAATCCGTCAATCCTAGCAAAAGTTATGACAGTTTTATTATAAAAAGCCCGTTTTTTGAAAATGTCTTTTTTGACCCCCCCCCAAATCAAGGGGTCTACTGACCCAGGCATCGGTCCTAGAGCCTCGGAACCATGCCCAATCGAAAGACCGGACTTTTTTTACCTATGGGGGTAGGGGGTAGACTATCTTAATGGGGTAAAATTGCGAAACAATCGCTAAAAACAGAGATATGGCCTACCAAACTTTATCTTAAAACTTTATCTTATATTATTTAAGATTCTTTTTTCTGTTGTTTACGTTTGGTTTCATATTTTTCTTTTATATACAATTTAGTTAAAAGGTATATTTTTTCAATGCTGCTCACTTAACTGTTATTTCTTTACTCTGACACTGATATATATTTTTAAATTATATATATATAATATATATTTATATTATATATATAATTTAAAGTACCGTACATGTATATATAGCTATCGTTTATCTTGTAGTGTATGCATTTGTCATGAAGTAACGGAATTCCGGTTCCTGCGAAAATCGTGTTCCTGTTGTAGTTCCAGCAAACGACAAAAACCATACCGGAATCGGAATTTCATCTTTAAAATTTTTTCCTCAATTTGTGCTATAAATGTTCCTTTATGTACAGTGATCAAAAATAATATATAACAATACTGCGAAACAAAAGAAATGTAATTTTAACAGATTATCTTGTACAACGTAAGCAGTATGATTTTTGTCTTGATCTTATAAGTATTATTCTTCATCAGATTATGTTAATAAGATTGCTCTAATTAGTTAACAAATTAGTGCAACGTTATATGACAAACAGAGTAATGATTGTTTCAAAGGAGTTAGGCATTGCATTTCAACAATGTAAACAATTTTGAGTATTTTGCAATGCCGTAAGCTTGGCTAACATAAATTGCCTCAAACACCAGCTTTTGCGCTTTTAAATTTCGTAAAAAAGTATACATTGAGGGTGAAGTATCATATTTGTAACGTGTCAGTAGCTACGTTCTTGGTAAACAACAGTATTTATTGAAGCTGGGTGAAGCACAGTTTGCCTCATTTATGGCATTACATTCTTTTCAACAAATTATAGCATACTTTCAATTATTTTGGTTTATGACCGATTAAACCAATAATTTCAAGTTTCCGACGGAATAACATGTAACAAACTTATTGGTAGTAAAGCGAGGCCATAGGGACAGCGAAATTATGTATTCTACGGTTCATATGTTGAGGGCTGTATAGTGAATGGCATTTTTTGCGCTGCAGGAAAAACCGCCAAGCGACATCTTCATACATGGATAAACATTACTAGTTCAACTCTAAGTTTCAGTTAATCAGTATTGTTATGGCAATATACATTAACCTCAATGTAAAATTTGTTTTAGCACATTTTAAACCCACAGTACTTTCATTTCCTCCTTCGTTTGCGTTACTTTATATAAACTTCGACGACCAGGTTCCGGATCCGGTTTCAATTGACAATCCCGCTTGCTGGTTGCGGTTCCGGTTATTCCGTGAAATTTGTATATAATTTAATTAATTTAAGCTTGCCTATGTTACTAATACGTGTTTTAGGTTGACGGAATATCTTAACGAGATGAATCCGACAATGTTTATCGGTGCCGATGTTGCCCATCCGCCGCCGAAGCCAAAAAAGGCATCTAGAGAAGAACACCCGTCTATAGCAACAGTGAGTCGCACAGAAGGTTAAAAGAGTTTAAACGTTTGGACATTACTAATTATATTTTTGCAGTAAGAGCTACGGTAATTTTCAGTTTGGGTTCAACTATTTAGCGCAGTGGAATCAAAATGTAACAACTCTCTGAATAGCTGAGTATGATTTTTGCGAAATAATGTCTTTTTGTTGTCTTTATCTATCTTTATTTTAATTTAGCTGTTCTTGAGTATTCAACATTCCTGGCTACGACCTTGGTGATGTGGTACACTGAACTTGAAATACTAAACGTTATAAAAGAAGTCATTTTAAATCAATTTAGTCACAAAGGCAGATTACTAAATGAACATAATATAACACCTTACTGGCTTGTCCACAGCGAGGGAATGTGGAAACCCCCGCGCTCCCCCACTTTCTAAATCCCCACGTTCATGGCTGAGCTCTCCAAATTGGGGGTGCTGGTATTTTTAAGTGCCTCCTGGCAAAATTTTGAGCTCCCCCGGTTCATAGGCGTCTTGGAAAAATTTTAGTTTTAATCGGTCTACATAAAATTTGCTTCGAATTAGCTTTTTCTCTAAGCGTTTTGGCAGTGTTAGCAAAATGCCCCCCCGTCAAAATCGGGCACACCTAGCTCGGAACCGGGGTCCCCTGGCAAAACCGTCAGCGACTGGAGAGCCCAATCGTGGGATTTTCTAATGTTCATTGCCCCCCAATCAAGCGAAACTCCCCATGTCCAACTAAATCCAAAAATTTTTTTTGAAAATTTATGTTTTTATATGGAAAATGTTTTTTAAACATTAATTACTATTTCTACTGCCAAAATATCATTTTATAGCTTGAAAATAGATGCATTACAATAAACTACATGTATATAAATATGAAAATATTTATTATTTTTAAGCAAAATTTATTCCCACCTACCAACACATTTTTAAATGTCTCCCAATAACGAACATGCCCCCTTCCCGAAGTTCCTCCACTTTTCGGAGGGCTGAGGACAGGAAAGTCTTCTATATTATAAATTTACCCGAGGTAACATGCTATTTCATGGGTCGCGAATTAGAGTCAAGGCAACGTCAACAGAACAATCACACTATTTCGAGGTGCATTCTCATCCGTGGGAACCTGGATTGTTATGTTTATGGCATCTTGCTTCCTTTTGAAATCAAAATAGCTGGCACAGAAATGTATGCTCGTTTTTACTAGGCCTAAGAATACTTCTTATTTTTAACAGTCATAATCAAATTATCTTGCGCTTGATTCTAATAATTTTATCTATTTTAGGTGGTTGGCTCGGCCGATACACAACAATGGTCGTATTATCCTATCGCAAAGATTCAAGAACCGCGTCATGAATATATCGAACACATGCGGGAGTGCGTCCGGCGATTGTTGATAAATTTCGAAAGTCGTAACGGCATGTACCCTTCGCGCATTGTGATGTATCGTGACGGTGTTGGAGAAGGCATGTTTTCTGAGGTAAGATTGATTTTTTTCCTGGAATAGTGAAGTTTAAATCATTAAGTTCATTATGTCTATAAATTATTACCAGTACTTTTCCGTTAATACGTTGTAATGTGTGTTGTTAGCAAAAACTAGTATCTGCGTTTGGTGCTTTGCGTTTGCAATTACCATTTTCAATCCATGAATACAGCGCCTAAAGTTTCTTTTTGCGCTCACGTCGTGGTCACATAATTTATGGTAACAGAATGTTGGAAAAGCCGATAGTGTTTTGCTGTACGACATTTTGTCTTATCTAAGCCGTCAAACGATGTCGTGATGTTTTTAAACTGGATATAGCGTAGGGGTGTACCGCGGCTTAGGCCCGGGACAACGTCAAAGCCCCGGTAAAGGGAAAATTTAGGTGTTCGAACTGGGGCTACTGTTTCAGAAAAAATATTTTTGGCACAAAATTAGTAGAACAAATAAATATCCTGAATTTTTAGCTGAAGATATAATGCTTGCTACTAACTAGGACAATGCAAATTCCATATCACCTTCCTGAGACTGTGAACTTTAGCTGTGAAATTGTTTTAATGCATGATACTATATGGCAAATTGTTCAATTTAGTTTTATGTGTTAATCTTGAAGAGTAGATATTAACCATGGTTTGGTTATTGGTATATTTGCATCGACGCCGGTGGAGTAGAACCCCACACAAGGGGGTAACCCCGGTAACCGGGGAAATTTTGTTTGCGGGGTCGGTACGTTAGTGAGGACTTTTTTGGTCGCCGGCGTCACATTTTTGCATATGAATTCACCTCACGCCGCGGGGGGGGGAGGTCAGCATTCGCAAGGGAGAGTTTACTCTCTCTCCAACTTACCTCTCGGCATGTATGCATGTGTGTTGTATGCGCTAGAGGATCGAACACATAGTACGGCCGGGGCAAGCTTAGATGGCAATGGTAGGCTAGCCACGGCCCCAGTACAACGGTAATAAAAAGGTTTTGACCCAGTGGCTCAATTATTAGGGCGTTGCAGTATCGATCGTAGGGTCGTGTGCTCGGACCGGGGTCAGGATGACTTATTTATTTATCCCTCATGGGTGGGTAAATTGAGTCGCATACGTGCGAAAATTACCGATTGTGAGGATGCCTCTTGCGGCTTCAATCACCACTCTACGCCTCGTACGACAGAATTTCGGTGGGAAAACAAAGATTCGCACCGCCGCTGTTTACGGTGCCCGTTTTCACTTCATTCATTTCAAAGTGGTGTTTATTTAGCTTTGTTCACCAACATCATCTATAATATATTAATGCATTACTGTGTTTATTAATACGGAATACCTATTCATATTTAAAAGTGATGTCAACGGGTGCTTCCATTTTTTGCTGTATGTTAAGTAATGTCATATTTCGTTATTGTTTGTTATGGTGCATTTATGCTGCTCAAAGGTAATTAAATCTGGTGGCTCCATTAAATAAAAAAAATAATTTTCTTGGGGGCATGAACTGGCGCCCACTCCCCTGACTCAGAACTTTAGCACCATGGCTTGAACTATGGGCCCGCCTGTGTTCGAAATCGAAAAATAACATTAATATTCATCAGCAAAAACGATAAAATTGGCAATAAGTGGCTTCAGAGAAGTGCAAAAACGTTTCTATTGAGGTTAAAACTAACATTTCAATCAATTTTTTGTTGAAATTAATCGGATTTTTCAGTTCAGGGGGTTTTTATGTCAATAGGGGAGGGGTGTTTTTCTCATGGAAACAAAAAATTTCTCCAGGAGCCCAAATCGGGAGCAGCCGTTTTTGTCAGGAGGCACTGGGGGCCCTACCTGGCTTCACCAAACTACCAAAATATATACTTGAGGGTATGAATTGGTGCTTCCTGTAGTTCGTAACTCGGGGAACCGAAAATGCTTTGCGGTGGTTACCCCAGGTCTTCTGGGGGCTCCCCCAGTGGAACTGGGACCATAAGGAAATGAAACTGTCAGAAAACGTTAAAAATGTGCAATTTAGCAACTGGCTGCAATTGCGCTTACATAAAAAAAGAAGTTTTAATATAGCGATTTTTAGACCGCAGATTGATATTTGGGGAGCTTTAGCCAAAATTCGCATATTTTTTATTCCATCATTGAAAAACTTGTTGATTTGAGTAACACAGGAAAGTACCTGGGGCAAAATTTACATGGAGGGAGTCTGGGACGAAGTCGAAATACATGGGCCCCTCCTCCTATTTAGAGAAGGCAGCCCACCCCACCCCACTTTTTAGAGGAGCCGGCCCACCACCCCTTCACTTTAGAGAAGCTATTAATATCAATAATTACCTGTATGAGCAATA
>JASANE010029618.1:0-20852 GCA_030248225.1 Trileptium ribeirensis
CATGGATACTACATCTTGCATGCAGTGGTGTATAAAGGCGAAGATATCCTCATTTGAGCGGGTCAATAGCTTAATTGCCTTAGTGTTCAGAAAAGAGTACGCTCATTCGTCTGGTGCATAAACAGCAATATGTACTTGGAACGAAAGCAGCACCACAATTGTATGTATACGTTTTTGTAGGCTGAATACGATGGACTCGCTATCTGGAGAACGGCACAAACACTCCTACGGGCTAATCTGAATACGGTGGACTGGTTTTTGGTGGGTTTAAGGTCGACGAAGTTTTAGGATTTTCAATTGGTTCTGTGTTAAAGAGGTTTAATGACGGTACATTCATCAAACACAGACTGTTACATGTGATTGAACATAATGAAAACTTAAAAGATGAAGCCACACTCGCTAAGTTTCACGCTAGCTTGAGAATTACTAGTGATACATATAGTCGCTAAAATCACCCATGGACTAGGCTGAAAAAAACGAGTCATGTTGTTTCCCTCTTGTTACATTGACGACACTAAGCAATATAGGTTATAACAAGGAAGTTAATAGTTAGTAATTTAACGAAACACCTATAAAGTGTTTCAGAGGTTTTTTATTACATTGACGACATTAAGCAACATAGGTTAAAAATAGGAAGCTACTAATACTAGTAATTAGTTTTCTGTTATAAAATAGAAAAACAGGTGTTCGGCGAAGAATTTCCCGAGCCACATTTTCTATATTGCAAGCTAAATTCGCTCTTCTAATATCATGTTGGATCTAAAATCACATCATTTTCTTCACATGGATACAACTCTCATAACAACCAAATACCAAACGGTATTTATACTGTTAGGTGCTAAAAATTGAAATTTTTTATGTACGCCTAAAATGACAACTTTAATAATCTGTGATGCCTATAACGTAGTGTGAAAACACCGTTACCAACAGTAATACCAATTCTTCGCCAATCTAGATCACTATGTGCAACATGGTACATAAAATTAATGACAAGTAACAAAAATCATTGCTACTGTCAATTTTAAATTTTAAAAATAATAGATTTTCATAATCAGCGTTGGCTATAGGTTAACACGGGCATATTTTGTCAACGAATACATCCATTTTTAACAATCTCGCATGACATAGTATACACAAAATTGGTGCCGATAAACTACAATCGACGAAATATTTGTTAGATAATACGTGCACCTAAATTATTAAGATCAAGGTACGATTAAAATTACAGTCTTTCGTTTTCTGATTGCTTAAGTGAAATATAATTGCATTCATTCGCTCCCAAAAGCAATCATTTTTACTCAATAGATTTTTAACCGCAACACTAACTGTTATAAAAATATCAGCGCCAAACTTCTGTTTTTCCATTTTATAACAGAAAACAAAACATTAGCTTCCCAGTTATAACCTATGTTATGTATGTCGTCAATGCAAAGAAAAACTCTGTGAAACACTTTACAGGGGTTTCTTAAACCTTGTCCAGTGTTATTATCGCGACTGAATGAATTATTGAAAATGGATATCTATCCCCTTTGAAAAAATCTAAATGTAACAAGAGGGAAACAACATGGGTTTGACTTTTTCAGCCTAGTCCATGGGTGATTTTAGCGACTATATGTATCACTAGTAATTCTCAAGCTAGCGTGAAACTTAGCGAGTGTGGCTTCATTTTTAAGTTTTCATTATGTTCAATCACATGTAACAGTCTGTGTTTGATGAATGTACCGTCATTAAACCTCTTTAACCCAGAACCAATTGAAAATCCTAAAACTTCGTCGACCTTAAACCCACCAAAAACCAGTCCACCGTATTCAGATTAGCCCGTCAAGTATTTGTGCCGGTCTCCAGATAGCGAGTCCATCGTATTCAGCCTACAAAAACGTATACATACAATTATTCTTTGTGACCTGTACGCAATGTGTAACCAGACAACTGAACATGACTATATTCTAGAAATCGAGATTGACCCTAGACTTATTGAAAGCCCGTAAAAAAGCATGAAATATGCACGCAGGCCCCTAAATAACCAATTCATTGTATTCCGCGTACCGAAAAACTCTATAAAAACTTTTTGATTTCGTATACCAAACTACTGAAGACCAATTGTTTACTGGAAATTCGGTTCATTAACTCTAAACCCAATGAAAATGTCTGAAAAGACATAAGATACTCGCGCTCGACTCCAGACAACCAAACCATCGTATTCAGCCTACATGATATAGACAATTCTGGGTGACCTGTAAGCAATACGTAACCAAACAACTGAAGACCGACTATTTTCTGAAAATCTGGTTCGCCGACACTGAACCCAATGAAAACATCTGAAAAGACATAAGATACTTGTGCTCTCAACTCTGGATAACATAACCGTCGTATCCTGAAACTCGGATATAGACGATTCTTGATAACCAGTACGCAATGCGCAACCAAACAACTGAAGCCAGTGTATATTCTGGAAATCGGGTTCATTGACCTTAACCTTAATCCATTGAGACCCCCATGAAAAGGCATGAAATATGCACGCTGGACCCTGGATAAGCAATTCATTTTATTCAATATATCGAAAAATTTCTATATAAACTATTTTTGATGCCATGTACCTAACTACTGAAGACTGACTATTTACTTTAAATCGGGTTCATCGACACTGAACCCAATGAAAAAGTCTGAAAAGGCATAAAGATATTCGTGCTGAACTCTAGATAACCAAACCATCGTATTCATCCTACTTGTACGCAACCAAACAACTGAAGACAGATTATATTCTGGAAATCAGAGTCATCGACCCTAAACGCATTAATAACTAAGGAAAAGTCATGAAGTGTGCGCCGTGGACACTAAATAACCAAACCAATGTGTTCAGAATACCGAAAAACCTTTTAATGGGTTATTTTTGATGCCATGTACTAAACACCTGAAGACTGACTATTTTCTGGCAATCGATTACATTGACCCTAAACCTAATAAAAACGACTGAAATGGCCCAACATAGTGGGGCTGAACTGCAGACAACCAAGCCGCCATGCTCAATCTACGGAAAAATATATAGACGATTCTTGGTGACGTGTACGCAGTACGTAACCAAACAACTGAAGACGGACAATATTCGGAAAATCGAGTTTATTGACCCCAAACGCATTGAAACGCCTTATGAAAGTCATCAAGTATGCATGCTGCACTCTGGATAAGTAATTCATTGTGTTCAACATACTAAAAAACTTCTATATGACGATTTTTGATGCCGTGTACCAAACTACTGAAAACCAGTTGTTTACTGGAAATAGGGTTCATTAACCCTAAACCCAATGAAAACGTCTGAAAAGGCACGAGATACTGGTGCTGAACTCTACATAACCAAACCATCGTATTCAGCCTACCTCAAAACTTATATAGACAATTCTTTGTGACCTGTACGCAATACGTAACCAAACAACTGAAGACGGACTATATTCTAGTAATCGATCTCATTGACCCTAAATCCATTGAAACCCCATTAAAAGGCATGAAATATGCACGCTGGACTCTAGATAGGCAATTCATTGTATGCAGCATACCAAAAAATCTCTAGGCTATTTTTGATGCCGTTTATTAAACTACTTGAGACGGACTGTTTTCTGGAAATTAGATTCATTGTCCCTAAACCCAATGAAAACGTGTGACAAGGAATATAATCGCGCCGGACTTTCGATAACCAAACCGTCGTTTTAAACCTACTTGGAAAACCGATATTGACAATTCCTGGTGACCTGTACGCAATACGTAACCAAACAACTGAAGACAGCCTCTAGTCTGGAAATCGAGTTCATTGTACCTAAACCCATTGAAACCCCATGAAAGGCATAAAATATACACGCTGGACCCTGGATAAGCAATTCATTTTATTCAATATATCGAAAAATTTCTATATAAACTATTTTTGATGCCATGTACCTAACTACTGAAGACTGACTATTTACTTTAAATCGGGTTCATCGACACTGAACCCAATGAAAAAGTCTGAAAAGGCATAAAGATATTCGTGCTGAACTCTAGATAACCAAACCATCGTATTCATCCTACTTGTACGCAACCAAACAACTGAAGACAGATTATATTCTGGAAATCAGAGTCATCGACCCTAAACGCATTAATAACTAAGGAAAAGTCATGAAGTGTGCGCCGTGGACACTAAATAACCAAACCAATGTGTTCAGAATACCGAAAAACCTTTTAATGGGTTATTTTTGATGCCATGTACTAAACACCTGAAGACTGACTATTTTCTGGCAATCGATTACATTGACCCTAAACCTAATAAAAACGACTGAAATGGCCCAACATAGTGGGGCTGAACTGCAGACAACCAAGCCGCCATGCTCAATCTACGGAAAAATATATAGACGATTCTTGGTGACGTGTACGCAGTACGTAACCAAACAACTGAAGACGGACAATATTCGGAAAATCGAGTTTATTGACCCCAAACGCATTGAAACGCCTTATGAAAGTCATCAAGTATGCATGCTGCACTCTGGATAAGTAATTCATTGTGTTCAACATACTAAAAAACTTCTATATGACGATTTTTGATGCCGTGTACCAAACTACTGAAAACCAGTTGTTTACTGGAAATAGGGTTCATTAACCCTAAACCCAATGAAAACGTCTGAAAAGGCACTAGATACTGGTGCTGAACTCTACATAACCAAACCATCGTATTCAGCCTACCTCAAAACTTATATAGACAATTCTTTGTGACCTGTACGCAATACGTAACCAAACAACTGAAGACGGACTATATTCTAGTAATCGATCTCATTGACCCTAAATCCATTGAAACCCCATTAAAAGGCATGAAATATGCACGCTGGACTCTAGATAGGCAATTCATTGTATGCAGCATACCAAAAAATCTCTAGGCTATTTTTGATGCCGTTTATTAAACTACTTGAGACGGACTGTTTTCTGGAAATTAGATTCATTGTCCCTAAACCCAATGAAAACGTGTGACAAGGAATATAATCGCGCCGGACTTTCGATAACCAAACCGTCGTTTTAAACCTACTTGGAAAACCGATATTGACAATTCCTGGTGACCTGTACGCAATACGTAACCAAACAACTGAAGACAGCCTCTAGTCTGGAAATCGAGTTCATTGTACCTAAACCCACTGAAACCCCATGAAAGGCATAAAATATACACGCTGGACTCTGGATAAGCAATGCATTGTATTCATCATACCAAAAACTTTTATACATACTATTTTGGTTGCCGTGCATCAAATTAGTGAAGAACGACTATTTTCTGCAAATCGGGTTCATTTACCCTAAACACATAGCAACCCAATGCAAAGTCATAAAATATGAACCGTGGACACTAGATGACCAAATTATTTTACTCAGCATTTCAAAAAACCTCATATAAACTATTTCTGATGCCATATACCCAACTACTGAAGACGAACGGTTTTATGGAAATCGAGTTCGTTGTTCCTAAACCCAACAAAGACGTCTGAAAAAGCCCAAGATACTAGTGCTGGACTGTAGACAACCAAACCATCTTATTCAGCCTGCCGCAAAACTTATATAGACAATAATTGTTTGTGACCTGTACGCATCACGTAAACAACCAGTTGAATACCGACTATATCTAGAAATCGAGTTCATTGACTCTAAACCGATTGAAACCCCATAAAAAGGCATGAAATATGCACGCTGGTTTCCGGATAAGCAATGTATTGTATTCAGTGTACCAAAAAACTTTTATATAGACTATTTTTGATGCCGTGTATCGAATTAGTGAAGACCGCCTGTTTTCTGGAAATCGGGCTCATTTACCCTAAACCCAATTAAACCGTGTGACAAGGCATAAGATACTCGTGCTGGACTCTAGATTACCAAACCATCCTATTCAGCCTACTGGAAAACCTATATAGACGATTGTTTGTAATCTTTGCGCAATACGTTACCAAACATCTGAAGACACACTACATTCTAAAAATCGGGTTCATTGAGCCTAAGCTTATCAAAAACCCATGAAAAGTCACGAAATATGAACTGTGGATACTAGATAAATTATTGTATTCAGCCTTACGAAATACTTACATATAGACCATGCTTGATGCACCGTACACAATGCATAATGAAACAAATGAAACTATAATACATTTCGAAAATCGGGTTCGTCGGCCGTAAAACCCACGAAACCCCATGAAAAGGTATATTCAAGTTAGACTGTAGATAGCAAAATCATCGTATCCAGCGTACTAGGCCCATCATAGAACTATCTATAGACAAGCTCACCTTCTTCTTCGTTAGATAATAGATAGGCACAGTAGGAATGTCGTTAATCCATTCAGCTCGGCACTAATTAGATGACAAGGCATTTGGCTGCCTTAAGAGAGTTATAGTTACTTCCATCGTTTACCCGAGCTTTTTAGAATTTCTTCACTTTAACCTTCAAAGCGCTGGGCACAAATCACATTGCGTCAGTACCAACTGACGGCTACCTTTTTAATTAGACAGTCTGATTGCCCTAGTCCGTACCAGTTCTAAGTTAGTTGTTCACCGCCGGACGAAGCAGAAACTACAAGCAAAGTGCGCATAGTTTAAGCATTCCACGGGAGGTATCAGCGCTAGCCCGAGCTCAGCTGATTAGGCTCATTCGGCCATGGCGTAGCCCCTGACCGATCCCTGTCTCAGCCCGACCAGCCCAAACCTTAGAGCCAATCCTTTTCCGGTTTAACGTTCCAGTTAACGGATCTAATTTACCGGTTTTCTTTACCTACATTATTTTATCGAATAGATGCTGTTCATCTTATAAACCTGCTGCGGATCCACTAAATCCATCGTATTCGTGCCCTATCGTATTCAACGTAAAAGGCACTCATTGTAAGGTAATAATACTCGTCGAAAATTGAAAAATCGCTATTTCTGGTGTAGAGTCGATGTACTATATTCGGGCTCACTGGAGCATAGGGAGTGATCGCACAAAAAGTTCGTCATCAACAGAGATTTAAATCTCGATGAGTTGATCCTGCTCGATGAAGATGTCCCCATGTTTCAATGATTGCGCTGCGAAACACTGGCACCCGTATGACCAAATTTGCCAAAGAACCCTTAAAAACCTGTTTTGCGATTTTTACCACGAAGAAGATGTCGGAGCTGTTCGCCTTCAATTAAAGTGAATATCCTCGTCACTTTTGCTATCGAAATCGAAACTGAAAAATTTGTCGAAATCAGCCCATCCAAAATGGAGTATTAATAACAAAAACAAAAAAGAAATTTTGACGGTTTTCCCACTAGCGCACTCAGTGGAATCCTCGCTATTTCCGTTTCAATTAAAACGATACGAATAATGTTTGCCACATGACAGGTACACAACGGGTGTTTCACCTGTCGGCTAGTCCGTGGTAATCTTAGCGACTGAATTATGATTAAAAGCGTTTTTCCAATATTACTAAAGTACACATTAACCCAAAGCATTTTTCCAACACTCTGGCTGCTGTAACAATTTCAGCTTCACCACTATTATAATATTAAAAGCATTTTTCAAACAGAAGCACCATTTTTCCAAGCGTGCAAGGGTTTATTTCTCCTTGCTCATTAAGCGCAATAGTTGCATCTAGTCAGCCTCATTTTGCCAAAAAGACAATGAAATACACACAAAAAGCCAGAGCACCAAACCCTCTAAATAGTCTAACATGGAGCAATTTGGGAGCAAAATATATCTACTTTAGCGAAAAATTTAACAGCCAGTTTAATATATAGTACCCAAAACTAAGCATGCTAAAAGTAAATGGAACATAGTTAACAACTTGTTGGAAGCAATCTTTAGATTATTCATCTAGAAATAGCAAATCACTCTTCCTAAAATCGCTGAAAAGGACATTTACAGGCCTTAAAATAGCAATTTTGACTGTCTATGATGGTCACCAAAGTTGGTATTTGCACCAAAAATAACCAATTTTATCTATTGGCACTGAAATATACAAAAAGTTATCACAGCTGACTGCACCAAACTTTTAAATAAACTAACACGGAACAATTTTGGTAATTTGAGCAAGATCTAGCTAGTTTACCGAAAAATTTATGAGCCAGTTCAATATCCATGGCTTTCAAATTCATCTTGCTAAGTAAATGGAACATGGTTAATAGCTTGTTGGAGGCAATTTTTCGAATATTCATCAAGAAATAATAAATTAGTCTTCCTAAAATCGCTAAATTGAGACTTTCAGGCCATAAATAAATATTTTGACTATGTGTGACAAATATATGGTCACCTAAGTAGCAATTCCCACAAAATAATCAACTTCATCATATTTTGACGAAACTAAATACAAAAATACCACATCTGCATGGACCGAAGTCTTTTAACAGCATAACATGGAGCAATTAGGATAATTTGAGCAAAATCTAGCTACTTTAGCGAAAAATTCAAGAGTCCGTTCAATATCCATATCCTTCAAACTAAGTGTACTAAGTAAATGAAAGATGGTTAACACCTTGTTGGAAGCAATTTTTCGATAGAAAAAATAACAAATCACTCTTCCTCAAATCGCTAAAAATGACATTTAAGGCCATAAAATAAAAATTTTGACGATTTATGACAAATATATCATGGTCACCAGACTAGCGATACCCAAAAATATAATCAATGTTATCTATTGGGACTGAAATAGACATAAAAATATCACACCCGACTGCACGCCCTACAAAATAATCAATGTTATTCATTAAAACTGAAATAGACATAAAAATATTACATTTAATTTTAGCAAAGTTCCTGAATTGCCTAACATGGCGCAAATTCTGGTAATTCGATCAAAATCTAGCTAGTTTAACCGAAAATTTAGGAGCTAGTTCAATATCCACGGCCTTGAAATTCAGCATGTTAAGTAAATAGAACATGGTTAACAGCTTGTTGGAAACAATTTTGCGATTATTCATAAAGTAATAACAAATTAGTCTTCCTAAAATCGCTAAAAATGACATTTTCGGGCCCTAAATAGAAATTTTGACGATCTATGATAAATATGTCACGGTCACCAAACTAGCGATTTCCAACAAAATAATCAGTGTTATCTATTGGGAGTGAAATAGACATAAAATTACATCTGACTGCGCCAAAGTCTCTAAATAGCCTAACATCGAGCAAGTCAGATAATTGGAGCAAAATCTAGCTACTTTAACGAAAAATTCATGACTCAGTTCAATATTCATGGCCTACAAACTAGGCATACAGAATCAACGAAACATGGTTAACAGCTTTATAGACGCAATTATTGGATTATTTTTCAATAAGCCATAAATTACTCTTGCTAAAATAGCTAAAAAAGATATTTGTACACTTTAAAATAGCAATTACGTTGATATATGATACGTATATATTCACCATTGTAGCTATTCCCACCGAAAATAATCAATTTTACCTATTGGGACTGAAATAGACGCAAAATACCACATCTGACTGTACCAAAGCCTCTAAATAGCTTAACATAAAGCAATTCAGATAATTTGGTCAAAATCTAGCTAATTAAGCGAAAAATTTAAGAGTCAGGTCAATATTCATGGTCTATAAACTAAGTACACAGAGTCAATGGAATATGGTTAATAATAATAACTTCTTGGAAGCAATTTTTGAATTATTTATCACAAAACAATAAAATTACTGAATTATTTATCATAAAACAATAAAATTACTCTTTATAAATAGTCTAAAATGATATTTTCATCACTTAAAAAGCTAGTTTGACAATCCATGATAAATATAATGGTCACTATAGTAGCTATTCGCACCAAAAATAACCAATTTTATCGAATGGGATTGAAATAGACAGAAAAATATCATATCCAGCTGCACCAAATTTTCTAAACAACCTAAGAGAGTCCAATTTAGGTAATTTGAACAAAATTTAACTACTTTAACAAGTACTTTAACGAAAAATTTAAGAGCCAGGTCAATATTATTGGCGTCCGAACTGAGCACACAGGGCCAATAAAGCATGATTAACAATTTGTAGGAAACAATTGATTATCAAGAAGAAATAAATTACTCTTACTAAAAATAGCTAAAAATGATATTTTCACGCCTTAAATATCAATTTCGTCAATTAATGATAAATATAGATTTAGAAAAAATGATTAGTTTTGGTGTGAATAGCCACTATGGTCACCATAGTGGCTATTCACACCAAAAATAAGCAATTTTATCTAATGGAATTGAAACACAAACAAAAATACCACATATGACTGCGCTAAAGCCTCCAAATTGCCTAATATAGTGAAATTTAGGTAATTTGAATAAAATCTAGCTATTTTAACGAAAAATTTAAGAATCAGTTCAACATCCATGGCATCCAAACTGAACATACACAGTTAATAAAACATTTAACAATTTGTTGGAAGTAATTGAATATCATGTTGCAATAGATTACTCCTGCTAAAATAGCTAAAATGATATTTTCTCGTCTTAAAATAGCAACTTTGACGATCTATGATCACTATACGGCCACCAGAGTAAGTATTCCCACCGAAAATAATTTTATCAATCGGAACTGAAATAGACACAGAAATATCACATTTGATTGCACCAAAGCCTCGAAACAGCCTAATATGGAGCAATTTGGGTAACATACTTACACAAAATCTAGCTACTTTAGCGAAAAACTAAAGAGCCAGTTCAATATTCACGCCTTTTAAATTCAGTATACTAAGTAAATAGAACATGGTCAACGGGTTGTTATTAGCAATTTTTGGGTTATTTATCAAGAAACAATATCCGAAAATCGCCAAAAATGACATTTTCAGGCTTTAAAATAGCAATTTTGACAACCTGAGATAATGATCAGCATAGTAGCTATTCCCACTGAAAATAATCAAATTTATCTGTTGCAATTAAAATAGACACAAAAATGTCGCATCTGACTGCACCAAAGCCTCTAAACAGCAGGGAGCAATTTAGGTAAATTGAACAAGATCTAGCTACTTTAACGAAAAACTTAAGATCCAGTTTAATATATATGGCCTTCAAACTTAGCATATTGAGTCAACAAAATATGATTAACAATTTTTTGAACGTAATTTTTGGACTATTTGTCTTGAAACAATAAATTACTGTTACTAAACCAGCTGAAATTTATATTTTGGCGCCGTAAAATAGCAATTATGACCATCTATGATCACTATACAACGAACAGAGTAAGTATTCCCACCGAAAATTATCGATTTCATCTATTAAGTGTAAACTATTTACAAAAATATCACTTCTGACAGGAACAAAGTCTATAAATGGTCTAACATACAGAAATTTGGATAAATTGAGCAAAATCTAGCTGCTTTAACAAAAAATTTCAAAGCCAGTTCAATGTCAATGGCCTTCAAACTGAGCATACTAAGTCAACGAAACATGGCTAACAGTTTGTTGGAAGTAATTTTACGATTATTCCTCTAGATATAACAAACTACTCTTCCTAAAATCGCTAAAAATGTTATTTTAGTCTCTAAATTAGAAATTTTGACAGTCTATGATAAATATATGGTTACCTAAGTAGCAATTCCCACCGAAAATAATCAATTTTATCTATTAGGACTGAAATAGAAACAAAATATCACATCTGACTGCAATAAAGCCTCTAAATATTCTCACATGAAGCAATCTAGATAATCTGAGAAAAATCTAGCTACATTAACGAAAAACTTAAAAGACAGTTCAATATCTATCATCTCCAAACTAAGCAGTTTCTTTGCAAAGTTGCAAACAACAGCAGTAACATCTGGGCATTTTGATCCGGAACCTATATCGCTCCGCATTTTATAGCTATAAGTATATATTGAAATGTATTGAGCAGCGTCCGCATATCAAAACATTGACATACATAGTAAAATCATGACTTTAAATAACCAACAATTCTAAAACCACATATTATGACAACTAAATATACGCAAATCTTGGTAGACAATATTGGTTCAAATAATAATTTGAACGACGTTATCAAAATATCGACTATATAATATGTAGCTTATAGGCACTATCACTTTCAAAATTTAAACCAAACACCGTCCGTCATCCTCAAGCCATAAATACAACAATACCTGCGGTATTTTGACACAAAATTGATAGTTTTTGCTCTCTTATTCAGTCGGTAAGATTATCGGACAGATGTCAGGCCTGCAATTGCAGTAGCACCATCCCCATGAACTGTGAAAATTTTTGTAATGTCACTTTACCAGTTACCACGTTATAGGTGGAAACAACAATATTCGACGTAATTTTTATTTAAAAGTAGACTTTTTATCATATCTTTGGAAAGAGAAATATAAAAACATACAGAGCAATGCTTCTACCAATATGTGCCGATGGTTAATTGCAATCAGTGGTTGCAAAATTACATATCCCCACCTGTCCGTTCCCGAGCCATAGCCGTTGTCGTAACAAAACTTTGTTTTAGCGCGATAACCGAGCAACAGGAAAATCTATCTTTTAACACAAAACTTTGTTTTTATTGGTTTCTATTTCAGCACGTTTCATGGTTTGTATTGCTCGGAGTATTATCTGTCGCAATATGTTAATGATTTCTAGGTTACTCATGCCTACAACTTGGAACTCCATTTGGATATTTCCATCTTTGAGTTCAGGAGCTAGAGAGGTTATAACTACCTTTGCCGAATTAATATTTGGTATTACCTATGGTAATCCTAGCGGTAATTATGTACATATACTAGAATATATGGTATATATTGACAGTAGGTTTAGCTATGTTGCTAGATATCTCTGGGCAATCCCGCATTAATTTTTGAAGAGCGAGTCGCGCAGTTAAACAAATTCTCGGTAAATAAATTGTAATACTTTTCTATAAAAAATTTTTGTAGTTTTTGATATTGAATTAGGTCAGACAGGGGTTGACAAACTTTCTGGATTTGCTAGTTGGAGTTGATATCATGTAGCTGAAATTTACAAACTTGGTACAACTTATACTTGGTACTTATATTTTTTCTTTTCATTGGCTTTCTACATTCTCTTTTCTGAAACATAGGTATCATGCTAGACATGCGGCGCCTGCAGTTAATCCAGTATTTTTAAAAAATATATGTTATATTGAAGTTCATTTTCGTCCAGGAGGAGACACTAAATTTTTGCTTGGATTTTCATTGTTTGAACCCAGACACGAATTCCGATAACGAAGCGTCGTGGTGTTGGAAGCCTCGAAATCCGGGTTTGATTTTTACGATCGAACTAGCATCTATTTAAAACATAATGAAAGCATATGATATTTTTCCTCTGTTGACGTTAATAAAATAGTATACTAACTCAATCCGTAAAATGGGATTCACACGATGTTGTAACATTGAAATTCAGCCTTGTTTTCCAAAATGCGCACTGACTAAAATCATCCCCGGTTGGAAAATACATACAAGCTATTGACAACGTCCTGTTATTTAGTGATATTTTAATTTATAGAAATTAACTCATATATTTTACGTGTACATGTCATATCAAATTAGAAACGCGTATGTAGATACAGAGGACATATCTACACTACATTGAAACATTTTATAGTACTGTTTGTTTGTTTGTAGAGCACTGATGCCATATAACTGTATGTAGAAGTCTTTAGAGTTGAAAAAGTTCTGCGGACGCATATTATGTTTAACGAAATTGTTTTAGTTACTGAAACGGCTATTAACTATAACTAGTGACGGTTTTTACGAATGACACTAACTGTGAAATATGCTTAAATGTGGGAAGAAGTTTTTCCATTATAGAACTGTGTTTAATCGTCGGAAGTCACAATTAGTAGTTAAGAATTTGAGAGGGAAAGTGTTTCAAAGAATCAGAGGTCGCTGAATATTTCGACAAGAGCTTTGAGATGCATATCACGTCCTGATACAAAACAAATAAACAAATCAATTATATATTACTAAAATATGGAACATTCGAAGAATTTGATTTATGAAGCGTTTGTATCATACTACTTAGAATTGAAACAAGTTGCACTGTCTGAATCACAGAAATGAAATCGAGTTTTTGTTCCATCTCATAATATTTAAATTTCCAACAAAAGGAGCTCACGAATAGAAGAAAGAATAAATTTTGTTTTAATGTTGTATTATTTTCGATTTATTACAAATCGCTATGCAACGTAATTTTTTTACAAAATTAATATATTATCAAAATAGGATGGTAAGTGAGGTCATTTTAAGTGTAGTCGCTTATTGTTATCGTTTCATTACGTGCTGCGTTTTTTACAATGCTTTTCTACAAGAAACGAGCAGGTTTTATGTGTTTCTGTAGGGTTTCAACAGCATATTTCGCGTTTATCGTGCTGCTTTTGTTTGATTAACTGCTTTGGAAGGACCAGCTAGAATATTTTATACTTCTCCCTCTTCTAGTTTAATAATTTTTTTAACTTTATTTTGTTCCTAACTGAATATATATGTATAATAAATGCATATATTATATACATATATCTTATATATGTCTATATATTTATATATACATACATATATGTATATACTTGTTGTCTCAGCCATCAAACTGTGACAGTGTATTAATCTCTTTTCAGGATGTGCAGTATAAGCATTCGCTTAATTACACAATCCTACTGGCGCTTTAACAGAATACATATTTCACAAATCATATCTGCTGGATTCAGTTTAATATCTGAAACTGGCGTGCAGCAAATATCTCAAATCTGATCACACTTAAGGCAGAATAAAAACAAATTACATTTATTTTGGTCGTTGAAAACGGAATTATCAAGCTTACATCTGTTCATTGTTCGTGCCGTGTTAAATTTGATACTGTAAAACTTAATGGCAATGAAGTGATGACAGTTGTCTACGCATCACGATGACCTTCGCTATTATATCTCGCCACGACTAGTAAGCCAGATTTGCGGAGACGCCTCTTTTTTCAGGCAACAGCTCTTGAACTCTTCTGCATTTTTAGCCAGAATACCTTGTTCATATATGTATTTCTATATTGTATATAACACAATCAGCCAACTGTACGTTTTATTTTAGTGCAATTGTGGTTTTCAAGGTTACAGGAATTGTCTAATTCATCTGATAAGTTATTTTGAGAATTTTTAATAGGACTGAGCTTTTTTGCGGATTTTTAAAGCTTTTCCAACGTCTACTGAGTTATTGCTTCTGAACGTTGCTTAACTAACATGAACCTTTTGGAAGATAAGATTGATAATACTGATCTCACATTATTGATAGCATAGTATAAATTATGTAAAATTCTAAAATAGTTATGCTATGGAAATTGTTTTGAAATTTGTTATATATCTCTTCAGGCGAATGCAACACAATTATAAATCTTATTTTACGGGCGAAATTAGACAAAACGAAATATTTTCAGACTCAGATCTCAATAATTAGTTGGAATGTCGTTGGATCTAGTTTACACGGCTACAATACAGCAAAAGTCCTTGTTTTAACAATATCTCGGGACCTATGAACAGTTTAGTGAGCACGTCTTTTAACGAGCAGTCCTGTTAAGGAACACTGCCCAAAATACCCTTTCGAACATGCTCAGATAGATATATTCACATTTGTGTAACTTATACAGTTACATATCAAATTGTATCTTTGCGATATCTACCTAGCCTGAGCAGTTATATCAATCCAAACATGTTTAATCCTCTTTTTAAGTAAGTCTTGTTATCATAAAAACAATGATTTCATTATAACGAACGGGTTTCTGTTAGGATATTGCAATATTTACAAGTATTTTATTTAAATCAACATGATCTTTCATTTTACATTATTTTACCATTTTATGATAACATCGTTTTATGATAACAAGACTTACTTGAAAAGAGCATTAAACATGTTTGAATTAACATGATCTTGTCTTTTTTCTTCTTTTTACCTTTACCGAATTCTTTCTGAAATATTCTGATCTCCGAAATGTTACAAACCCTGCAAATTTCTCTCCCTAATACGGTATATTTGCTCCTGAAGTAACCAAATTGTCTATGAAGGTACAATTTTGAGGTTTTTTAATCAGCATGTTCAATACTCAAATAAAATGCAGATTCTGGCGGCAGATAGTTCAAAAACTCTCTGTCAAATATAAATATATGCATAAATTTTAACGCAATTCGATTTGATTGTGCACCAAAAAATTTCAAAACAACCACCGTGTGTTCGATCATAGGCGGCGAGTAAAATGAGTATTGCTAAATAGGTGTGCTCTTATATGTGTGCTAGTTGCATTTCGTGTCTAAATTTTTTGCATTTTTACAGATATATATTGATAATTGATATTGTAAAACCATACATAATTCTAAATATTAAATATTTATAAAAATCATATATATTTATTTGCTGTAATAATATAAAAATATTTACATCCTCATTTTAAAATGTCACATTCTAATATGTACAAATTATTGATAATTATGGCGTTAAATGCTTGCTCCGAAGCGATCGTAGCAGCGCTAAACAATATAGCCTGCGTTTGGTTTAGTGTTGGACAGTCGATAATACATTGTTTACACTACTGGACACTGCTCAGTTGCCTAGTAACGTACATGCAATGGGTTAAGCGTCGAACTGTTAAGCAAGGCAGCTCGACTACTTGTGTTCAACCTATACAAAATTTCAGGCGAGTCTTAAAATTTTATCAAAAGTTCATAATGGAAGAGCTACCCACGTCCCGGTACTGTAATTTTAAACATTGGTTGATGGCCCAAGTACTTTCGGTCTTCCCCCACCGCTAATTTATGGGATCGGGCCATGAACAACGCCGGATTTTGAGCTTGAAGGTCCAGATTTGCAGGAAGTACGATGACATTTTATTTTTGAGGAGGGTCGTTTGCATAACCGTGATCGATTTAACCAAACCCTCTCGAAACAGGGGGCTGGTCCAACATATTAATGTCAAAATAGAAGGTCCGGGATATTCATAATAGCAAGAGTGCAGGGAAGGGATGTACTCTTTCCTTATAAACACTTGATATTACCAATAGTCTATGATAAAATTTTCAGGAAGCGATTGATGACACTCGGCTAAACTCGTTTACTTTGTATTATTCGACAAGCAGCTAATTTTTTTCGACAGACTAAGTATTCGTACAACTCTTAAAATTTTATCATGGTCTCTTAAAGTATCAACAATATATTGGTATGCGAAAAAATGCATCATTAGTCAATGCCAACACAGTTTGACTAAGATAAGTCTTCAATATACAAAATTATCAACACAACTTTTTATGGATCAATGTTTACACTGACGATCCATCTGGGTTACAATCTCTCAAGTCGTTGCTTAGCCTTTTAATATTATATTTAGTTTCCAATTTTAGCGCGTTTCTAGTCCAAAGTATAACTTTATAGAACCTAAACATGTTCCGCGTCAGGACAAATCCTTTTGGCCCACACGACAGAGCTCTGTAACAGCCACCTCTGGTTAACTTGACATCTGAGTTGTGTTAATAACCGTTGATCGTAAAATATATAAGAAAATTTTTAACTTAGGAGCTGATCCTTCTATTATAAATTGTTTGAATATATTTTAGGTATTCGTTCAAAGAATATTGGCTGAAGACATTTTTACCGTTAGCAACGCTCCAATGGTTTATTAATGTTCTTGTTTCGCGTAAGTCCATAGTTTTAAAGTTGATATATATTGAAAAAATTCGTGCTTGGAAAAATGTCGCTAAATCAATTATAGTTTTCTTATGGCAAAGCAATGATCTGTCAACCATTTCTTGTTATATGAAATTTGCAAAATTTGTGTCGCAACAATGATAACTACGATATTAAGTTTTGATATGTTATCGGCGATGCAGACTTCAGAGTAAATGTGCTCGTAAACTCAACTGTGCTTAGACAATAACGAAAACGTAATATATAACAAACAGATGATGACATACTGAAAGTATTATAGTCTGCTTGGGCCATTGCATCCCAATAATGAAGGGAATAGAGGTGACACTTTCGGCACGTGGCCCAGCCCGTACCGCTCCAGCGCTGCCCACGCGCAGCGCCGGAAGGGCCGACACCTGATTACAAACGCATAGGGTCGAAATGTTAAAGAATTGGACCCGGTCGGGCCAACCCTGAGTTCCTACGGGTTTAATCAGGCCGAAAAATTTCGGTTAGTTGTCTTTCCGGTCAAAGACTGAATAATTATTACAAGGTTCAATAATTTTGCGTTCGCTTTAAGAATTATTTATCGTGCTCAATGTTTATATATGCTTTGATCTTTTATATCACCTGGATCCTTTATATCTAGCTTGCCTACACCTGATTTACAAACGGGCCGGGCCTGGCTGTGCTTAAATTTTGGAGCTCCGGGCCAGGCCTAAACATCGCAGCTCCGCGCCACTCCGATCTCGATTTCCAAAAGTTTCGGCCCGTTCTCACCACTAGTCGCGACCCGTTTCACTCGGAAATATTTGTTAGAGAGGTCAGAATTTAGCCCCGGAGGTCATTGTGTGCCTGCCAATTTTTTTCTGCCGGTTGTCCGATTTGGTAGGTTTAAACATTTTGTAAAATTTTAAGACTCACGAAAGGCCCAGGAAAGACTGATATAAAGTGCTTATTAATATTACTGATTATTATTGCTTACTGATACAATTGTATAAGCGTTATTAAATTGTTCAGTAATGCACAAAGGTGGCTTCAGTTGGAGAGCAACGCATCAAATACGATTTGCCGATTGCATAACAACGATCATGGTTTTAACGATTTTGCAAAAAATATCAACCAAACCAGGGCAACTAAATTTGAATTTAGCTGTGCGAAAGTTGTCTATAGTAAGTGATCTTTCATGATGACTTGATAATTCGAAGAATGACTAGTTCTAAAAACTTCGGAATAGCTAAATCATTTGTTACTATTATTGAACTTGGATCAATGAAAATTATTTGAAATATGTTTCAAGATTTTTTTGTTTAATTTTGTATCTACCTGGGTAGATCCACCTAAATTGGCGGTGCAATACGTTATAAACAGATATCTCATTATTATGCTCCTCAAAGGTAGTTTGGCCAAGGTCACTATGATTAACTGGAAAGCGCACAAATTAAATATTTGCAAATGCTAAAGTATCGTCAGGAATTCATGCTAATAGTAAAATAACAGTTAACGGTACACAGTAACGTAATAATGCAGGTTTCACAGAATAATGAGTGCAAAAAGTGGGCACTTTTGTCTCTAACAGCCGTCTGCAAGAAACTAAAATCTCTAATGGACGGCTATTTGATATTTTAGTTTCTTGAAAACGGCTGCTAGATATTTTTGTCTTTAATGACTGCTTGTTAGATATTTAAATCTCTAACAGATAGCTGTAAGAGATTTTAGTCTTACACAGATAGCCAATAAATACAAAAATCTCTAGTAACTAGTTGTTAGAGACTAAAATCTCTAACAACTAGCTGTTACAGATCTTCGTCTCTAATGGGTAGCTGTTAGAGACGTTTGTTTCTTGCAGCCAGCTGTATCATTCAAAAATCTCTTACAGCCAATCGTTAAATATTTGAAATTCTAATGAATAGCTATTAGAGACTTTTGTATTTTATAACTGGCTGTTAGAGACAAAAGTTTTGAACAGAGAGCCATTAGAGACAATAATCTGTTATGACTAGTTGCAAGCGATTTTAGTCTCTAACAGCTAGTTTTTAGAGATTTTTGTATTTATTGGTTATCTCTATAAGACAAAAGTCTCTTACAGCTATCTGTTAGAGATTTAAAAATCCAATACAGTTTCGTTGCCAACCATCTGTTACAAGCTATTGCCAATACAATTCCATCTCCAACCGGTCGCTACAGGCTATCAAATAAGCTCGTCAAGCACAAATTAATTGTGAATCAGTATCCTGACTTGGGATTCTAGAAATCATACGATTACCGTAAAGTAAACAAATCCACAACAGTAATTAGATCGTAGACACTGATAACGGCGATAAGAAATGTCAAGGCCAAATGAGATAAATGAGATAACCAGACATAACCGGCATGGCAAGTTAGTGATAGAAAACTTCGATATAGAATCCAGCAGCAACCTATGGTGCAGCGACGATCGAATCGTCGCTGCTCCATAGGCGAATCGAAGCGAGGATTAAATTAGGGTTGGGGGTCGCGGCAAAACTTTATTTTATAAAACGACCCCTAAAACTTGAGAGTACATCGCAACAAATTTTTCACTGGTACCATAACCTTCCAAAAAAGAGGTGAATGGGTAAAACCGAAACGGAGCGATGGAGATCGTAAAGCCATATAAGCGCGTCATACT
The DNA here is from genome assembly GCA_030248225.1 of Trileptium ribeirensis. Classification (NCBI taxonomy): domain Eukaryota; kingdom Metazoa; phylum Nematoda; class Enoplea; order Enoplida; family Thoracostomopsidae; genus Trileptium; species Trileptium ribeirensis. The sequence continues at coordinate 20,228 of JASANE010029618.1, forward strand.
CGGCACAATTATATGGTGAGGCGAGAAATATACACTTCTCAGAAAGTCATCATAAACTTTTGATGAAAAAACGCATTCGGTCAACCAACCTTAATTTCAGTCTTACATTGTTTAGTTGTTTTGTGCGTGATGAATCTGCCTACTGGTGAAGTCGTTTCAGGTGCGGTTGATTGATGTCGTTCGACTAAAACCACCGTTAACGTCCGTGCTGGTCACGTCACTTGATATGCATTTAGAACACGTTGGATCTATGATTTTACCAGTACACGCAGAATGAAACATATTAGATGGTAGAGGTTAACGTTACGGTGTTGTTGATATCCTGGGATAAATATAATGCCGCAGTAATTATGACATAATTTTATTAAAGAACATTAATATTTTCCAAGTTTTACGCAATCAACATTCCGATCCATGTTAGTTGAAACATTCTCTCTGGAGAAATTTGCTGCATTATATGTACATCTGTAATGTAGTTTACCGCAAATGTCAGGAACCTAAAACCATATATATAACATTTCATATGTTCTATTTTGACGAACTCAACTGACCAGATATGCAATTGTCGGCGATAGATTAAACCCTAATAGTATACGTAACTGAAAGTTGAAGAATAACTACAAAA
>JASANE010029620.1:0-14036 GCA_030248225.1 Trileptium ribeirensis
CCAAAGGGATAGACCGGTCTACCAGCGGTCAGAGACACGCTTTACTTAGCATTGAGTAAAAGAGTGCGCAAGTTCAAGGGGTAGACATGTCATTGTCCCGGGCAGGGATTTAGAGAGTAGGTCGAGCATATATTACAAAATGAGTTGAATTGGTCTTGTCAAAACAAATTTAAACTAGACTAAACTCTAACACTAAGGTTATAGAGGACGTGAAAATTAACAATTATGTACACGAGACGTATTGAGTGAGTATAAACCATGGGGAAAGTTAAAATATATTTTCAGTTCAGGCGCGGCTATTGAAATTTGTGTGAAAATAAATTTGGTATTATATGTGTCCCTCATTTTCCAAATTATTCTGCTGCAGCGTATTCGAATAAATGGCAACAGCAATGTTTTCAAAACAACATAAACAGAAAATTGAGGAGTTTGTAATTGAAATTGAAAAGTGATGGAGGGAAACACCAGAAACACGTATTTTAAATGTTTATGGGAAAAATGTATACTATGATAACGAGGTATGATGTGAATGGATAGTCATGGTCTGATTTTGTGCACTCGGCACCCTTCAGCCATGGCTAATCTAAAAATTAACCCACTATGGTGTCAAATGTACGAACGTTGGATGGTGTTGACGAGTTCGAGTAATCCTGCCAACAACGACTACACCCCGGCGAGTTCGAATAACGAGCCTTGGTATAGCAATAATAATTTTAAGAAAATGACTTTTGATTAAAACTTAAAAATTTGTATAGAATTTTAGACATGGTCGAAGGGATAAAAGCTTACAGCGAGCTAAATAGTGGTAACGGTAATAAGTCTATGTAAAGTTTACTGAGTTTGGAAGAGATAACTTTACAATTTTACTAACTGAGAGTAAGGTTCTTGAAATACTCACTGCTAAGCTGCAGCGAGTTTGAGTAAACAAATCCGCAGCGTCTCAATAAGTCATTTAGAAATTTCTCACGAAAATTTAGGTTGCTATACCCGCGTAGGTTTTATACAGCACCGCTTAGGTCCCACCAAAACGTGCTCGAGAACGCTAGTTCTGGGTTTAATTTATATATAAAATCTTCATGCAGAATATTACTATGATGGATAGTTCGTGTAACAGTCCCGTAGTATTTACTGAGGAAAGTTTGAACTAATTTTAGCGTAAATTTTGAGGAACAAAATTGAAAAATTGAACTATGAATTTTTGTTACTGGCGGCAGTTGCTTCTAACACGGGTCAGAAATAACTGTAGTAGTTCTGAAGGCATACAAGCTCTGTCCCAGCTCGGCAAGCGGCCACAGTTGATGCACAGATTGGAGCTGAGGTAGACCTCCCACAAGACTTTAGGCTTCGTCCGTATACATTGGAACTACTTTTAACACTGGCGAGAAACTACTAAATGGAACAAAGTTCATGCGCTCAGATCGTATAGCTTATATACGTTTAGACTGTACGCCTAAGCCTACCACTATCATCTGTTGCTATGCGCCAACAAACCAAGCCATTCTAACAGATAAGCAGAATTTATATGACGAGCTTCAAACATGCCTTGTTAGAATTACTTCTACTGATATCCTGGTAGTAGCAGGCGATATGAATGCAACATTGGGCCAACCACAAGCACATGAGCTGAGCTCTATCGGTCCATATAGGGCGGACAGTAGAGGAAACGAAAATGGGGAAATGAAATTCTCATTTCTCAACCGCAACAAACTATATGCTATCAACACAATGTTCCGCCACAAGAGACGATATATTCAAACGTGGCTTTCGAATAACGGAAAGACCTATAAGGAACTTGATTACATTGCTACACGGCGGCGATGAAAAAGCTCAGCTATTTCATGTCGAACATACTGGGGAACATCACTAATCTCTGAGCATGGCATGGTATTTCGCAAACTGCTGCTCAAACTATCGACAACGAAACTAAAACCACAGCGTAGATTGGACTATTCTTATCTCATGGACCGCGTTAAAGCTGCACGTTTCAGAGATGCTCTGCTCACATCTGCCCCAGACATCGTTCACACGGACAGCATTGACGAAATCTGGGAGTTTATCAAATACAACCTCCAAACAGCAGCCACAGATTCATTATATACAGACAACAAGCAGAGCACGTTTTCTGCCGTGCTGTTTGCCTTTTTTCAGGCATCAACGTGCCGCCGATGTCAGTCATCGGCATTCTTCTGCCATCAGTTTTATCCGCAACTAGTGTCCCTATCATATCCTCGATGGTGGATTGAGTGAGAGCCTGGATATCCCCGGAAACAATGCGGCTGGTGGAAAGGAGACGGGTTGGTAACTCAGGCCAACGACGCCAGCTGAATGTCCTGGTACAAGAGGCACTATCCCGCGACAAAGAATTGTTTTGGCAACGAACAGCGGAAGAAATGACTTGTGCTTTTAGACACGGCAACACCGGTATATTATACCGAATTATTAAATCGATCAGTGACACACGATGTGATGTGCCGATTGTTGTAAAGCTAAAAATGGGACAACGTCTGCCAACCCAGAAGAAGGCCTTCTTCGCTGGAAAGGACACTTTGAAGAGCTGTTGAATCGCCCTCCCCCTACCGACACCATGCCGAACATTCCATTTTCAAGCTTCTTGGACATCTGCGAAGACGCCTCCGCTGAAGAAGAAGTCGGAATAGCTATCAATTCAATGCGGAGTGGTAGTGCACCGTGCAAAGATAACATCCCACTGGTGGCTTGGAAGACCACTGGTGCGGTCTTACAAAATCATATGATTTGACTTGTGTATGTATTTTGGAGCCGACTAACCTTTCCAAAAGATTGGAAAACGTCAATCGTGATCCCGATGTACAAAAAAGGCCAGAAAACGGACTGCAGAAACTATAGAGCAATGTCTCTCATCAGTATAGCCTACAAAATTGTCGAAGCCGTGCTCCTGAAACGAATTCGCAGCTGCGTGTACAGTCAACTCAGGGAAAACCAATGTGAGTTCAGACCAGGTCGCTTCACATTAGACCAGATATTTACGCTGCACCGAATTATGGAACTTCGATGGGAGTATCGAGAACCTCTCATAGTAGGCTTTATTGATTTCAAAGCGGCCTTTGACTCAATCGATCGCAACCGAATGTATGACATCATAGAACTGTTTGGCTTACCCTACACAATCGTTGAACTACTACGAGCGCTATACGAAGACTCGGGAAACGTTGTCCGCGTTGGTCGAAAGGAATCTCCGCCATTTGAAGTCAACACTGGCGTGAAACAAGGCGCTATCACGTCGCCAATTCTGTTCGCCATAGTTCTTGACGTCATCTTCAGTATAGCTTAACGCGAATGCAGCGGTGTTTGGTTAAGCCACGAGACTAATGTGTGCGATATACACTTTGCTGACGACGCAGCCTTATTGTCGATTGAAAACATGCAGATTATGATTAATCGATTGGCGAAAGTAGCAGCTGCGGTAGGTCTGGTATTAAGTTCAGAGAACACCAAAATTATGCGATCTCCGTTTTTGCCAGACGACACCATCATGCTAAATGGCAGCCCACTGGAAGACGTTGAGGCATTCACTTATCTAGGTAGTCGGGTTTCGATTGACGGTAATCCAGACGTCGAACTGCAAGAGCGAGTCGGCAAAGCGGAGTGTGTTTTTAACAACTTTCAAACACACCTCTGGAAACTACCAGAAGTAACAATACAAACCAAGCTCAAGGTCTATATGTCATCAGTCCGCCCGGTTTTTCTATATGGCTGTGCAACATGGCCAATGCGGGCTAGCGACATCCAACGGCAGCAAACTTTCGAAAACCGATGCTGACGTCGCATGCTCAACGTAACTTATCGTGACCGGGTTTCAAACGCGACATTACAACAGCTTTTGGGCTACCCGCAAACCACGTCTGAAAGTGTACTAAAGCGACGTCTTACGTATCTGGGGCACGTTTTACGAATGGGTCACGGCAAATTGCGAGGTTGGCCCTGATGGCTGAACCAGCGGCAGATTGGCGGCGTCCCCAAGAAGGTACAGCCATTAATTACACCATTATTATCATCAAAGACCTGATGCCGCTACAACTTAACCTACTCTATAACCACGAGCTACAGGTTTTGTCCGAAAGACTGGAAACGAATCATAGACGACATAGCATCGAACCGCTGTCAGTGGCGAACGTTTATCCGTGCTCTAGGGCTGCGGGTCTGACCCGTCCCTTAGAAGAAGAAGAAGATGCGCTTTACCTGTTTGGATCGTAATACTAACACGGAAAAACTGCACCAGAGCGCTATGTCTAAAAAATATATATACAGGTTGCCTAAAATAAAATACCAAAGGTAAAGTGGATGTAGGAGTGCAAATTAAACTATGGGATAGTTAGTAATAGACCCTACTTAATCTCTATTGGATATGTGGCTGAATTAGTAGTGATTCAAGGTTTGTTATAGATCACCTACTGGTGGATTTGTACTTATTTCAGTGTACAGAAAGCAAAGCTGAGTGACCAACACCATTATTTTGGGTTGGTCGCATAAGAGAGTTGGCAAATAAGCTACATGGATAGGTGAACCGCAGGGAGTAACCGGAATTCCGATTCCGGCGAAAATCGTGTTCCGGTTGCGGTTCCGGCAAAGGGCAAAAAATCATACCGGAACCGGAATTCCGGTTTAAAAATTTTGTTAGAAATTTTCCACATTTTTTGCTTCATCCTGTAATCCAAACATATGTAATATATATTATACAATGATCAAGCTTCAATTCAACCAAGCAAAAGAAAAGATTAACAAACCAATTTGACGTTTGAAACGTAAGTAGGGCACATAATTAGAGCAGGAATTTTTCATAATAACCTGCAGGAGTTTGTTAAATCAAAACCAGGTCGATGCTTGTAGCAGCTATTTTACACACCCAGAAGTCTGTGGGATACGTTTGAATTAAACCGGTCCAACTCGGTAACAGAGTAAGGCTTACGCAGAAGTACTTAGGGTATGCTTGGCTAACATAAATTGCGTCAAGCACCCGCCAGTGCGCTTGTAAACTTGGTAAATTAGTCTAAATTGAAGTAAACTAACGTTATCTGCAACGCAGCTAGAAACTGCTTTCTTGGCAATGAACTGTATTTATTGAAACTGTGCGAGCAGCATCACAGTGTGTCTCATTTATAGCATTCTGATTCGAAAGTTATCATCATTATGATCTAACTGACGGGCACCGTTTGTCCAACGCTAGCCTAAACAGTGTCTCTGACCACTGATCAGAAAATTACCTTCTATCTATTATTTTCTCTTAGAACCATATAAACCAATAATTTTAAGTTTCCTACAGAAGAACATGCAACAAACGTATGTGTAGTAAAGGGAGGCGACTGGAGACAGAGCGAAAGTGTGTATTCTACGCTCCAAGCTTTGTAGGCACATTCGATTTGACGCAGTATACGCAATGGTGTATAGTGGAAGACATTTTTTGCTCTGAATGTCCAAAAAACCGAAATAATTGATATCAAATATTATTTGATCGATAAATAAACATTACGCATGAGCTTCCTCAGTCTCTTTAAAGTTTCAGAAAGGCAATAATACCATCGCAATACATTAAGTTTAATGTAAAAGTTATTTTTAATGCATTTCAAATCCACTATACCTTCATTTCTTCCATCATCTATCTGTTTTACTATATATAAATTTCGAAGACCAGGTTCCGGATCCGGTTTAAATGGACGGTTCCGTTTGCTGGTTCCGGTTCCGGTAAATTTCGGTTCCTGTTATTCCCTGGTGAACCGTAATGGAATATGAAATGGACATACCCTAGCACTCACCAAGTTAAAATAAATTACAAGTAAACGCTAATTTGGCGCAATTTAAGTGCAACCGAGTCTAGCTAATTAAACAATAATATCGGATCCATAAAACAAAGATGTGTTGTAAAAATTTTAATTCCTAGATGTTAGCTTCAAAGTTCGAAAAATACACGGCAGTATTGTTAGCAAATAACAACAAATTATATGGAAAGAAAACTTAACAGCAAACTAGCATTATGCACTAGATATGTAACTATTAGCAAGTAACAAAACATTGGGGCATGATTATGACCTGTATATATGTACTATAGATGATAACAATTTTTACGTTTTTACATAACTTAGGAAAATTTAGCAACAATCATGCATTGTAGGATACATGTACCGAAAGTCGTACTACCTTATAAAATAGCATCGTTCGTAAGCCTGCAAAACTAACGAATTTTATGGGTTAGTGTTAGTAGCGGGACAAGTGACACAGGATTCTTACTAAATAGAACGTGGGTGTTGGCCCATAACTGCCAAGCCCCCTAAGTGTAAATTTCCCCTACCTGTGCATTGGACAACCCCTAGGCGAGGCTTGCGCGAAGACCTAGTTCCAGTAACTAGTTCCCACCCTAGAGCATGTTTACAATGTCACAGCCTTAGACGATAGAGCAGTCCATGTTGTGGCAGCCTGGTGATCAACGGGTGGTGAAACGGTGCCGGAAAGGGAGAAAGACCAATCCCATCCAGAGGTTCCCGCTTAGGGGATAGGCTGCCCTTTTTCGGGTCTGCCTTACCCTGTACTAGGTCTTACTATGCCTAGTAATCCCGCCTCCTCGGCAGTATCCAGAAATGCTGGAATAACCTCCTGCTCAGTCACTTTGGGGCTTCAGTGTATACAGACGTGTGAAAGGTTTGCTTTAGTAATGTCAACGACTCTACACCAGATGAATGGAAACTAGCTTATGTTGTGCCTATTTATAAGAAGGGCTCAAGACATGTTCTTGTTAACTACAGGCCTATAAGCCTGACATCTCGTGTTTCTAAAATACTTGAGAAAATAGATCAACAAAAACTTTTAAACTTTGCGATGAAAAATATCTTGCTACATACAACCCAATATGGCTTTATTCCCGGTCGCACGACATGCTTAGAGCTTCTAAATTTCCTGAACTTTGTAATCAAAGCTGTAGATGATAACCATCTCGTTGACTGTGCGTATTTGGATCTATCTAAAGCTTTCGATAAAGTACCCCACAATCGATTATGAGCTAAACTGTATGCGTATGGCATCCGTGGGCCTGTACATAGATATAATGAGAACTTTTTGTTAAACCGCAAACAGTAAGTGAAAATTGGCGACACATTATCAACAGTGGCCAGAGTAAGTAGTGGTGTTCCTCAGGGCACAGCCCCTACATTGTTTCTTTTCTACATTGATGACTTCGACAAATATATAGACTGTTTCATAGGAAAATTCGCTGATAATGCACGTGTATCTTTTGTGTAGCTAAATTAATCCGCCGGAAATATTATGAGGAGTCCACTGCAGCTTTTCAAATTAACATAAATGCTGTGGAACAACGGGGATTTGATAACTCGTTATACTTCTCGACCTCTAAATGTCAAATTTTGAACTTTGGCTGTAATAATCCATGTTGCCAGTAAACTTTGGGTGATGCTTCATTACATAATGTTCAGATTGCTACAGATTTAGGTGTGTTAATTGTTAGTGATTCAAAGTTTTCTGCTCATGCTTCTAATATCGTTAAACAGCTTATAAAGAACTTCATTCAAAAGAGAGGACGTGCCGCCCAACAAAAAACATCTTCTATTATTGACATCTTATAAAGAACTTCATTCAATACTTAGAACGTTTAGCCCAGTTACAAAGTCTGTGTTTTTACCTTTGTATAAGAGTTTGGTTCGTTCCAAATTATTATACGCTTCTGAGGCGTGAAGTCCTTACCATCTCCGGGATATTATTCTCATCGAGAAAGTACAAAAATATGCTACTAAAAGTGTGGTGGGACTCCCGAAATCATAATTACGAGGAACGATTAGAATGTTTGGGATTACAAAAACTGTTAACAAGGAGAATGCGTCAAGATCTAATTTTTGTATTCAAATTATTTCACGGACAGTTTAATTACGCTACTTCCAACTTACTTTCGTTGGCTTCTGTTTGCTATACCAGATGTCATCCCTTCAAGCTAAGATCGCCCAAAATGCCTCGTCTGCATAGTGTTAGATATTTCTTCAACCATCGAGTTGTAGAGTCATGGAATAACTTGCCTTATCATGTGGTAACCGCTCCATCTTTACAAACTTTCAAAAGGAGACTCCACGCCTCAGGACATCTATCCTCTATCTAATCGTGGTCTGCTGCCGCCTTCTTCAAATTTCTAGGCACCGCCTTCTTCAAATTCAAAGGCATCGCGCCGTACAAGCCGGTGTTGGTCACCGGCTCTCATTCATGTCATCAGTGGCTGTTCTTCAATCATGCATGGATATTCATTACTGAACGCTGATGGCGGATCAAGGTAGGTAGAAAGGTATGTAAATAGTTATATAGGGGTATATGTGTGTGACATTTTCGTGTCCTAGAACCAATAAAAATCGCGAACAAAGCCATATAAATATGACTCAAGGGGTCACAATACCAATAATTAAATTATAAGATGTTAATAACTAAATTATAATAATATAATAATGATTAAATCATAATAAAATAATATTAACTACGCGATAATATGATAATAAATACTAGAATATAACAAGATTAACTACTAACAAAAATTAAAAACACAATAAATCACGAAATCCAGTAATCGTAGAGCACAAGGAAAATATAACAATTTGCTTTAGAACAAAGGTAAGTGCAGGCGGAAATAACGGGCGTTCCGATATGGAACACACTAAGACGACCACCTTATGTCGAAATATATATATACGATGATGCTCCTGGTCTCAGTGGGTTTATGCGCGTTCACAGTTTGAACACAGCACTATTATACGCAAGTTTTTTTGTAAGATAGGAACCAACGCTCGTTCAGTGTTGAACACAGCGCAGTTCCAAAGTTACAAAACAAATTGGTACGCCCGAATGTATTAGCAAAATAGCACAACACAGAAATTTTATCGGAACCAGTAACAATGAAGACACACTGTTGCAGAGCAGAGAACTTTTATATAGCGCAGATGTTTTGGCTACGAAATATAAATTCGAAATATAAATATGCTACATGGATTTGCGAAATGCCAGAAAGAACAACAAAAACCACCGCACAACAAAACAATACGCGGCCTTAAAAATTGCTTTCATAACAATAATACTCTAATAATAATAATAATAATCGTAATAATAATAGTCATGATTGTGACATATATATATAAACAACGTAACATATTATAGAGCACACAGTTAGTTAACCATGTCGTCGAATAATAATAAGCCATACTCGTAGCTATCCTACAGAGCAGTAAAAAAGTACCTAAGCATATTTATTTATTAATTATAATTATTTATGAAAATTTCGTGAATCCTTGGGTGTATAAATAGGAAAATTGGATATTGAATTAGGGTAATGTATATATTATGTAGAATTAGGGTAATATTTAAATAATAAAGGTAATGTATATCAAGATAAGGATAAGATAAGATGTTGACCCGATTGAGTACAGATATCACCCTATCGGGGATGAAATATAATATACCCCACCGGCAAAATGAATATTAACCGAAATTAAATATGTTATTTAAGTAGAAATTGGAAAATTTGAGAAATTGTGAATTTTAAGTCACATATGAAAGTTAATATATCGACAATGAGCAGGATTTGGTATGGTAGTCACCCCTTGTGGTAGAATAAGTATAGCCCTGGTGGCGGATGTATTAAATTATAGACAAATTTGTTATTTAGATGAAAACATTGGAATAATTGGATTTTGGTTGTATTTAGAGTTAAGGAGTAATACACCCAAAATAGGGAGAAATAGGGGTCTCCATACCAAGGATAGGTAGAAATTAGATGTACCGGCCAGTTAGCGGTATGGGGTACTTTTACATAAAAGGTGTGCTACTTCTGATGGTAGACGTGGATGTTCCTCGGACATTGGCGAAGTTTCTAAATTTTACTGGAAGTTTGAATAATTTTAAAAATGCGGCGAACATTAATATAGGTAGAGAATTTTAAATTGTGTAATTGTAGTGAAGCAATAGTTAGAGTTTACGCCACGGTGTCAAGTAAACTAAGGTTAGAGAACTAGGGGTTGCGAAGCAAAGCAATGAGGGACAGGGATATGCACTGTACGATGAGGATCCAGTATTATATTAAGTTAAGTGAGGAGATTGTCAGCGGAACTAAACCTTTAGATGTGTTGAAGGTAAACTAACACTATTAATTCTAGCAGGGGAACCCTATTCCTATGGGCTCTGGATGATAACCAGCGGATTGATTTGGCAACAGCACGAATTGCATCCCAATTACCAGTATTTGCAATAATGCTTGTGGCGTCCCAATTAGCGGTATTTTACAGCAACGCTTGTGGTATACCAATTGCCAGCAGTATAAGCTTTAGCATTTTTAAAGGATTATAGCAAAACGTTTTGAAGAATTTTTGAAATATTTTAAACAATAAAATACAATTTGTTATGAGCATAACTTTTGATGAATTTGACTGATCTGTGCTTGTATCAGGTTACAGCAGATCCTTTACGAGATTTTTGCATCTAACCTTTACTGCCATTTATTTTCCACAAGTTTGCATTGATTTTAAACTTTGTAAATAATTTTGGACCATAATATTTAATTGTAGAAGAGATTATGCACACATGTTGGTCCGTAGCTGCCAATAGTAATGGAATGTAGAAGTATTGCACCCAGAAGTTGCAGCTCAGGATCACGGTGTGGCATTAGCAAACAAATGCTGTTGGGATTTGAGGTATTGAAAATAAGATCGCGGCGTATACCAAGGGACAAGTTCACAAGGTTACACAGAGTCTTATATACGAATGTTAAGAATTTTATAAAACTTTATTCGTTAAATTTAGTTTAGATTTTAAAAAGAAACCAACGGGTTCAGGGGATTTCGATGTGACACGTTTTAACAAAACTTTAAAACAAAATATATTAAGTATCAAAAACAAGGTTTATTATCTTAATACGGCGTCGACAGGCGACTACCTAGAAATGTACCAAAGAATACCAGGTAGTTGTAGCCAACGTATATATAAGCCAAACAGTATCTAAAAACGTGCGAAGGAATACCAGGTAGTTGTAGCCAAGGTATAAGCCAAAGGGTATCTAAAAACGTACCAAGGAATACCAGGTAGTTGTAGCCAAAGTATAAGCCAAAGAGTATCTAAAAACGTACGAAGGAATACCAGGTAGGTGTAGCCAAGGTATAAGCCAAAGGGTATCTAAAAACGTACGAAGGAATACCAGGTAGTTGTAGCCAAGGTATAAGCCAAAGAGTATCTAAAAACGTACGAAGGAATACCAGGTAGGTGTAGCCAAGGTATAAGCCAAAGGGTATCTAAAAACGTACGAAGGAATACCAGGTAGTTGTAGCCAAGGTATAAGCCAAAGAGTATCTAAAAACGTACGAAGGAATACCAGGTAGGTGTAGCCAAGGTATAAGCCAAAGTGTATCTAAAAACGTACGAAGGAATACCAGGTAGTTGTAGCCAAGGTATAAGCCAAAGAGTATCTAAAAACGTACGAAGGAATACCAGGTAGGTGTAGCCAAGGTATAAGCCAAAGTGTATCTAAAAACGTAACATGAAATAACAGGTAGTTGTAGCCAAAGGTATAAGCCAAAGAGGACCAAAACGTACGGAAGGAATACCTAGGTAGGTGTAGCCAAGGTATAAGCCAAAAGAGTATCGGTAAAAACGAACGAAGGAATACCAGGTAGGTGTAGCGAAGGGTATAAGCCAAAGAGGTATCTAAAAACGTACGAAGGAATACCAGGTAGTTGTAGCCAAGGTATAAGCCAAAGAGTATCTAAAAACGTACGAAGGAATACCAGGTAGGTGTAGCCAAGGTATAAGCCAAAGGGTATCTAAAAACGTACCAAGGAATACCAGGTAGTTGTAGCCAAGGTATAAGCCAAAGAGTATCTAAAAACGTACGAAGGAATACCAGGTAGTTGTAGCCAAGGTATAAGCCAAAGAGTATCTAAAAACGTACGAAGGAATACCAGGTAGGTGTAGCCAAGGTATAAGCCAAAGGGTATCTAAAAACGTACCAAGGAATACCAGGTAGTTGTAGCCAAGGTATAAGCCAAAGAGTATCTAAAAACGTACGAAGGAATACCAGGTAGTTGTAGCCAAGGTATAAGCAAAAGTAGTATCTAAAAACTTACTGAAGGAATACCAGGTAGTTGTAGCCAAGGTATAAGCCAAAGAGTATCTAAAAAAACGTACTAAGGAATACCAGGTAGTTGTAGCCAAGGGATAAGCCAAAGAGTATTTAAAAACGTACGAAGGAATACCAGGTAGGTGTAGCCAAGGTATAAGCCAAAGGGTATCTAAAAACGTACGAAGGAATACCAGGTAGTTGGAGCCAAGGTATAAGCCAAAGAAGTATTCTAAAAACGTACGAAGGAATACCAGGTAGGTGTAGCCAAGGTATAAGCCAAAGGGGTATTCTTGGTAAAACGTACGAAGGAATACCAGGTAGTTGTAGCCAAGGTATAAGCCAAAGAGTATCTAAAAACGTACGAAGGAATACCATGTAGTTGTAGCCAAGGTATAAGCCAAAGAGTATCTAAAAACGTACGAAGGAATACCAGGTAGTTGTAGCCAAGGTATAAGCCAAAGAGTATCTAAAAACGTACGAAGGAATACCAGGTAGTTGTAGCCAAGGTATAAGCCAAAGAGTATCTAAAAACGTACGAAGGAATACCAGGTAGGTGTAGCCAAGGTATAAGCCAAAGAGTATCTAAAAACGTACGAAGGAATACCAGGTAGGTGTAGCCAAGGTATAAGCCAAAGGGTATCTAAAAACGTACGAAGGAATACCAGGTAGTTGTAGCCAAGGTATAAGCCAAAGAGTATCTAAAACGTACTAAGGAATACCAGGTAGGTGTGAGTCAAGGTATAAGCCAAAGGGTATCTAAAAACGTACGAAGGAATACCAGGTAGGTGTAGCCAAGGTATAAGCCAAAGAGTATCTAAAAACGTACGAAGGAATACCAGGTAGTTGTAGCCAAGGTATAAGCCAAAGAGTATCTAAAAACGTACGAAGGAATACCAGGTAGGTGTAGCCAAGGTAAAAGGCAAGTAGTATTGAAAAACGTACGAAGGAATACCAGGTAGTTGTAGCCAAGGTATAAGCCAAAGAGTATCTAAAAACGTACGAAGGAATACCAGGTAGGTGTAGCCAAGGTATAAGCCAAAGAGTATCTAAAAACGTACGAAGGAATACCAGGTAGGTGTAGCCAATGTATAATCCAAAAGAGTAGATTGAAAAACGTACGAAGGAATACCAGGTAGTTGTAGCCAAGGTATAAGCCAAAGAGTATCTAAAAACGTACGAAGGAATACCAGGTAGGTGTAGCCAAGGTATAAGCCAAAGGGTATCTAAAAACGTACGAAGGAATACCAGGTAGTTGTAGCCGCAGCTAGCAAGCCAAAGAGTATCTAAAACGTACGAAGGTATAACCAGGGGTAGGTGTAGCCAAGGAAAAATAAGCCAAAGAGTATCTAAAAACGTACGAGGGAATACCAGGTAGGTGTAGCCAAGGTATAAGCCAAAAGAGTATCTAAAAACATAAAGGAAGGAATACCAGGTAGTTGTAGCCAAGGTATAAGCCAAAGAGTATCTAAAAACGTACGAAGGAATACCAGGTAGGTGTAGCCAAGGTATAAGCCAAAAGGGTATCTAAAAACGTACGAAGGAATACCAGGTAGTTGTAGCCAAGGTATAAGCCAAAGGGTATCTAAAAACGTACGAAGGAATACCATGAATTTGTAGCCAAGGTATAAAACAAAGGGTATCTAAAAACGTACTAAGGAATAACAGGTAGTTGTAGCCAATGTATAAGCCAAAGAGTATCTAAAAACGTACGAAGGAATACCAGGTAGGTGTAGCCAAGGTATAAGCCAAAGAGAGTATCTAAAAACGTACAGAAGGAATACCAGGTAGTTGTAGCCAAGGTATAAGCCAAAGGGTATCTAAAAACGTACGAAAGGAATACCAGGTAGTTGTAGCCAAGGCATAAACCAAAGGGGACTCAAAAACGTACTAAGGAATACCAGCAGATGACGAAGAA
>JASANE010029621.1:0-48268 GCA_030248225.1 Trileptium ribeirensis
CGCCCCTCTACCCGCTGCCGTTAAGGTAGGGAAAACACCCCTCGTTTGAATCGCCTTCCCAAGGCGAGTTCAACGATGCCCGGCGGGCGTCGCTCCGCCCAACCGTTAGAGCGGGAGAGCCCGCTGAATCCCTGCATGCTAATACATGTCGGAACCCAAAACTGGGTCCCGACCCGCCACTGCGTCTACCCCCCCTCATGTTTGGTATCGTTCGGCCCCGTTCTTCGTCCTGGGACCGAATTTCGCCCCAGCCCCTCGAAATTCCCTCAGGGACCCCCTGTCCCGACTCCCTTCCCGTGCCTTTCTTTTTCGTTCTTCTTTTTCTTTCCCACTCTCTCTAACCGACTTCTTTTGGTCGGTTGTCGTTGCTGCTGTCGCCGTGACTGTATATATATATGTGTGTGTTGCTGTGCTGTTGTGTTGTTGTTGTTGTTGTCGTTGTTGTTGTTGTTGTCGCTGTTGTTGTGGTTCTGCATGTTTCTAGTGTGAACTTGAGCGACCTTTCTGTCGCTCAGGTCGCCTGTGTGTCTCATGTGTAGTGTGTGCTCATGAGTATTGTATGTATATATATATATATATAGTATGTAAGACGACACAAAAAACAGGACACGTAGGGACAGGACGTACAAAATTCTGTTAAATTTGTGAGTTTTACGGACGGACTGGACACATAGGACTAGGAGAGACGGGGGGTAGGTTTAGGGCCTCTGGGTCCTGGGAGTTCCTGAATAGGACCCCCGATGGGTTAACAGATACATCGGAATGAGCTGCACCCACGATCACGAAATCAGCTCATTCCCCTCTTGGGTTCCCCCCCCCTTAGGGACGTTTAAAGACGTCCTGTCGGGATATTTCAAAAGCCATTAGCTTGGAATGCTAGGAATGTTTGGCTTTATCTTGTAAGCCAACATATAAACGTGCAATGTTTGCACGTTTATCCATGGGTAGGGCGATAAAATTTAGCCCCAGATGCCCTCCAAATAAGCTTAATTAGGTGATGGATGAGGCAGCTAACTCGCTAAATAGCAGAAATTTGGCTTTAAATCGGCGAGTTAGCTGGGGGAAAATTTGATGGATGAGAACCAGAACGCGGAAAAGACATATTCTAGCTTATCTTGAATGCTTTGTAGGGGGAAAAGATTTAAAATTTTGAATATTTGACGGGTGATTTAACAGCTTTCGTGGGACATTTGGGGGATAACGACCCAGCTAAGTTAGGTAAGAGATTTAAAAGATCTGAGTAATGAGTTTTCGACAAGTTTCTGACAAGAATTTGGGACTACAGATGGGGTAAAATCGGAGATTTTGGAAGAAAACTCGCAGATGGTCGACCTCCGAGTAATCGGAGGGTTCAAATTTGATGTCGGCGATTTCGATTGAAGCCGACTCTCTCTAACGGGGTCCCAGGGTTTACGATAGCTGTCAAAATCAAAATCTTGGGAATTTTTCGATTGGGCGCCCGGGTTTGACCTCGAAAAAGTGGGCGTCAAAAGAACGTCGCCGATTGGATGGCGACAAAATCGCCATGCTTCAACACAGCAGAAAATTTTGAAGCGACGACTACCGCGTCGTCTCTTGGAATCAGTTCGACTTCGACAGCGCGGAGTTCGGTCGACTTTACTGACCGGCTCCGACGCTCTAGTTTTATTGTACGGTTTCGCCTTGGCTTTTAGCTTTCTTGTGTTTTTGCTTGCTTGGTTTGGAACGGGATTCGACGTTGGAGGACCCGTGTAGGCGCCCGTCGCCTCACGGAAGGGGACTAGCAATTGCTGTCCCGGATCGAACTTAGTAAGTCGGGATGAGAGTCAAGCGCATGGGGGTTTATTTTCCCCATTGGTGGTTGTAACAGACCGTTCGTCAATATAAAATTTTCATAGCAACACTTGACATTCCCGTCCGTTAGTGGACGTTCCGTTTTACATGCTAGATTGTTCTACCTTTCAAGTTTCTTGACCAACCTCCTCCAGTCGAGTTTCGTTTTGGGCATCCTAGGCGAAGGCACGGAAGGTGTTGAGTTGGGGACAACAAAGTCGAAGTAGTTCTGATTCCCCGTGGTCATAGGTAAGGCAAATCAAAACGGACGCTCATCGTCCACGCGCTTTTACATGACTTATTACTCTTGAGTTAGGGCTGTCGAATTTTCCTGAGCTGACCACGGTAAAACTTTACCACGAAATCATAAGGATTCGCTTATTCGCTTGTTTCTGACTATGCTTATGGTTTACAAAATTACAGTTTAGTAGACCGTTCGATGCTCATGCCGCTGCTTGAGCTCGGACTGACGTTGCAGTTAGGGACGGAGAATTAGCCTCTGTCGGGCTTTAGAAAGCCCTAAAATTTATCTTGTCAGTTGAGTTAAGAAAATTTGGAGAAATACAAAAGACTAAACAAATTCTAAGTGATTTCAGCCTGAGCCTAAGGTGTTGGCTCTCCGAAAGGAGCGAGTTTAATACGGCGTTCACACGATTTTGCTCGTATTTGATTTGTTTACCATTAAGACGGTTAATACCAGCCTCGTATAAGGATCAACTGCCGACTCCGCGAGTCCACGACACAAGCTCTCTATGTGATCGCCCCATCAGGCTTACTTCGAAATCGGCTTGGCCCGACTATTAGGTTTACGAGCGTTCAGCATGAGGAGCAGGCGTGGTTAATGCTTAACGGTAGGACGTAGAACGCCACCTGCTTCCCAAAATAAATCGACGGCACTGCCAGGTACCAAAATCGGCTATATAAAACGCTTTCGAAGGTACGTTAGGGTGCTTAAGGTTCAAAATTGAATCATAAAACTCTCTTTTTATAAAGAAAAATTTCGCGACCTCTCGCGATTCGTTTTGACCCCAAACCGAGTGAGTGCAAAACCCCGTTTTCGTTTCATAGCGACTTGATCGCTGAGTTTAGGTGTTTTACTATTTTTCTCTGGTTGCCCGTTAGGCTATGTACCATGTATGCCACGATTTAGCTTTTGCACCATTTCTGTCTCTCTCCTTTTTCATTTTCCCTGATTGAGTTTCGGTCCTGCACGGGGATTTTAAGCCCGCTGCAGATATTTCTGTTTTATCCACTCGACTATCGAGTTCTGATAAATTTTAATAAAATTTCAGTGATAACTCGACTGCACAATTTCGATCGTGCAGTCAAAACACTGTACAATTTCGTTGAGTACAGTGTATTAAGGCAATAGGATAAGTTAGAGAGAGTGAGGACGAAAAGAAAAGGGCAACCAAGAAAACAAAGAAACAGAAGAGAAAAGGAAGGAAACCAACCAAAGGAACAACACCCAAAAGAGGGACGCGGACGCGTCCTCGGCAAAATACCCACGTCCCCCAACCCGGTCGAGTCGCAGAAACACATCGCTGCGTCCGGGCACTCATTTCCAGAGCGCCCCGTACCTTCTAGTTTGACACGGAGCACAACCGAGGGTGCCAACTCAACCGCGGCAATAGAGCGGCCACGGGACCTCGCTCTAGAACTGTTAGAATAGCGACAGTGGTCGCCTAGGACATCATCCGACGGCTCGTACATGAGCCTGTGTTGGTAGTTGAAAAGTTACTAGCAATCATCCTAATGAACGATCAAAACTGTGTCACCCGCGAGTATAACGTAGTTCACTTGACCCGCCTCCACCGAAATCAACCACATTGGTCCCGGCCTGCCGGTTACGAAGTGTTAGGACAGGAAAAAATCTCGGCCCTCGTTTTGGACTGCTGGAAACACCGAGTCGAAGTTAGTATAAATTAATGTACAATCTGGCCTAAGGACAGAACGCTATGAGAAACTCGGTAGGTCTTTGAGTTAGGATTTACTGGACGCAGACGGCACACTGGACGAGGTTTTTGTTTGTTGGACGCCCGCATAGACACCTCGCTCATGGTGCGACGATTATCAGCACCCGATTGTTTGTACAATAATTAATCGTTGATTTTTCACCGTGTTTCAACTTATATATTGGATGGTTTATTAATGCAACTATGCCCAACTTTTGTCGTAGGTCCATGCCTTTCCGCGTACCCCGATCTATGCTCCCATTTGACTAAAATTATAGGGTAAAAGAGGCGAGCTACCATTTCTCCCGCACGTTTCTTTAAGAGTGTGGAATGCCCCGCGTGATTTAGAGCGAACTTCGAAGCACACCAGAACGCGCAGCCCGAGTTAGAGCGGACTTAATTGAGCGTCTCGGGTATAGACTCTGGTCCGGTAATTTTTCCGGGAACGTATTCGCTCACACTGCCTCGCTCCCTGACTAGACGCGGACAAGGGGATGGACGTCTTTAACTGCTTCCAGGTTTTCTGTTTTATGACACTTTAACTGCTCATAGTTATCCTGTATTGTATATACTTATCTTGAAATAAAACGTTGAAAATCACCTCAGCGTCCATTGTTGTTTGAACCCAGGCGTGATAAGTACGTCCGGACGGACGGGCCAACCCTGCGTGTCACGGCTTGACGAAGGGAATATTCCAAGCCCTGACACGTGCGGTTCGCCCCGAATATTTGTACTCTTAAATAACGGAACTAGATTATAGCGAGAATGGTCTGTCGAATATTCCACCGAACCCATTCGCAAAATCCGTACTCACAGCACAAGATAAAATTTACTAGGAAACATCCTTTGTAGACATTAACACAGTCAGGTTCGTAAGGTGTGAACTAGGTTCGTTTCCGACGTTAAACTTTCAGGGACTGTCGGAACCCTGTGGGGGCCATATGGCTACAACTGATTAAGTGTTCTGCTGAGGATAAACTAGGTGAAACTCAAAATTTAAATAGTAAAGCTGAAATTATCACGCATTTTACTTTAATTTACACTAGAAAAATCAACTTCCATTAGATTAGGACAGGGAATATTGGTTCGACATTATGGCCTGTGAGCAGGTTTCGGTGTCAACCTCCCTGGGGGACCTCAGCAATCATGCCAAGATACTAGACACGTGCGCAACCAATCGGGCGGGGTCCGAACACACCCCGTGAAGCGCGCCTGCGGCCTGCTAAGCTCCGTAACTTCTTGGGTCTGACCAAGAAAAGTGGCTAAAATAGAAAACTTAGGGTCCGCCCTTGAGGTTATGATAGCCGGGGTCGTATGGGCATGGTGTTAGGAAGTTGCGCCATGCAGCTGCGTCACCGTTATTACATGTTATGTTTGCGAAGTCTGTTAAAATACATAGTGATTGAAACCCGGGTTATCCATAAAATATATCGACCAATTTACACAAACTATTGCATCCAGAAGCGCATCTCGGCTCACCAACAGACCCCCACGACACGCCCACCGCACCACCCCGTCTCCCCCCCGGGACTCCCCCCACCACCACCGGCACAAACCACGGCACGCACCCCCGCACACCACCACAAACAACCACGCCGCCTCCGCAGAAGAACCTCTGCGGGACTCCAACCCCAACCCCCCCACAAGCAACAAACCAGCGCGCGCACAACAACATCTATCACCCACAAAAAAAAAGCAGCTGCAAACAAAAAAGACAAACAGAAAAAAAAAAAACAACCGCAAGGCAAGCAAGGGACAAGCGAACACCCGCCCGAAACCAGAACGCAACGCCAGAACAAAAACAACCACACCCACCAACAGACACAACACCACACAAAAAAAAACCCCAAGGAAGGGACACATTACTGTAAAAGTCGTTTACTACTTCGTGAAGAAGTAGAAATTTTCGAAGAGCCGAAAAATATGTGAATGTCACGTAAAGTTAAACTGGGTTGTAGTGTTGGACATTTTGAGAAACCTTTTATGCCATTTCTTGGGCCGTGAATGTCGTGAAATGTGTTCACGATTTGCATAAATGACTATTGAGACGGCAGTTAGCTAGGTTTAGGATTCAACTGGTTTTACGTGACATTGTTGTTATCGATTATGTTAGTTGTTATAAGTAGTTAGAGTTCATTGTTGATTGTGCTTGTTATGTTTGCGAAGTCTGTTAAAATACATAGTGATTGAAACCCGGGTTATCCATAAAATATATCGACGAATTTACACAACCTATTGCATCCAGAAGCCGTCAATTTATCTTACAGTGCTTGTGAGAATCACTATTTGTAAAGATGTTCAATTTTTTTTGGTGTTTCGGAATTTGATTTTATGATGAATCCACTTGAGATATATATTTATAAATATAAAGAGCAACTAACCACTCTAAACTAAACGACGTTTGACAGCTGATGCCAAAACAAAACCCAATATTCATGCATGCTCATTCCGCGCCGAAGTGCTACCCGCTCCACCAAGCGGGTAGCCTCCCCTGGGAAATCAGAGGGCCTGGCTACACCCCTTTGGAACCTTCGGACCTAGAGCATGTATGACAATATTGGTTAGGTAATGGAATGAGCGATGTCATGGCGTGCGATAGTTGTTCTTAGCAAAGACGAAAAACACAATATATTTCAGGTACAATCGCATTCATAAAATTATGTATGTGTACCACATTCGGATAACCATCGTTTGTAACTTTTATGTATTTGTACTTCTACTGGCCTAAGTTTTCAGGCTTGGTGTGATGAGGCTCAAATCTAGTGCAACAAGGCTCTGCTTGACACTCATCGAAACATAAAATTTTCAGCTCAGCTTCTGTAAACTCTTTAAATTTTTCTCAGCTTGTTTTGGCACAGCAAGGTTCAGAAAGCTCGGGGATCTAAATTAGATATGACGCATGTGGATGTACAAATTGATATAGATATTTATATGATCAAACAAATATGATAATATAGTTCGCTCCGGACGAACCCCTTTTAGCATGCCATGTTTCCTTACATCTACGGTACATGTGCCTATATGCTGATATAAATAACTGCTGATCTAATATAAAGGTACAACTTTTACGCCCACCTCTTGGGTTAAAAACATGTTTTCTTGTCAAAATCACCGTTATTTTGGTGCTTACATGGCTTAAATTGGCATAAAATTTTTGTGTATGACTGTAGTCCGTCTACCTTTAGTATTAAAATAAGTTGAGTAGATCATTTCACGCGGACTAGCGTGATCAGAATTCAAAATACTTGAAGTCGATACTGCTAGAAAGCTGTTTTAAAAACATTCTTTTGAAATTAAAAGCAACCATAGTTTCCCTTTTGCGCATGTGTGCATAATTGTTAGTGAATTGGTTTGGGCCAAATTGGTGACAAGCCTTTGGTGACCAATGTGTTGCAAAGGTGTCAATTTAAATTCTGTTCTTAACTATTGGACTCGTATGTTTAAATTTTTACAAAATATGTGACATTACCTACATATTGTCAAATAGACAGTTTCAATCAGATATAGTCTTTTTGGGAATGAATAATTTTGTTTAGTTAACAAATGAAAGATACAATGGCTATTAAAAATTTTCATATTATATATCATTAGCTTCATCAATGTGCACGAAATTTTACTTAATACCAGTATCATTACATTGACAATTGATATAAACCATATAAAATATTAAATGATAGTCCCAACTCAGCGGTATCGGTGCAGCGTCCAGCGTATTTAACGTTAATATATAATTTAAATCTGCAGATCAATAATAGCAGCATTTTAAACAATATCAATATTGTTATTATTAGATCTAACCCGAGCCGTTTCGAGTTTTTTAGTTGACTTGGCTCAGCTCGGTTTGAAACCGCGCGGCAGCAGTTGTACCCGAGTTAAGCCTCGAGCACAACTTCTCGTATCTAATGTCTACCGAATGTTCGTTCAGAAAGTAATCACCAACTCTTGAGGTCATAAGTTTGTGCATGCTAACACCCATCGGTGTTCTAGCGATGTTTGTGATACATTTGTAAGAGTACCAAAATTTTCAAATATGGTGTTCCGATATATTCCCACTGAATTTGGTTTACCTAACAATGCTTTTGCGGGCCGTGAAATTATAGTCATTCTCAAAAATGTGATGTCTTTGTCGGAATTTGGTTGTCTACACATTATTCCTGTTAGTGCAAACAGTTATACTATTTATACCAACCCCGCATACCAACAATCCTTCCAATGCTGATACAATATCTATGTATGGTTTACAATTAGCTTTGGTTGAACACTGTGGTTGTCATTCCCATATTGGTTCCGAGTCGTAATAATATTAGTTCCTGCACTCTGATAGATCTTTCCATTGTATGCTTCTGCTTACAATAATCCTAAATTTTTCCATTGTATGCTTCTGCTTAGAAGAATCCTAAATTTGTCTTCCGAATAATTGTGAGGCTCACCGTTTGGTAAATTGACCGCTACGTTTCGAATGCTTGGATATCATAGAGCACACAGCTGAGCTGCTATTTGCAAGTAACGGGATGGAACAACGGGGTAGACAATGTGCGCCTGAAACCGTAAGATGACAGATAGAAGTCAGGAAATCGTGTCCAAAACTACTTATTTTGGCGTCGGCGACATATTTTTGTAGGTTGAGAGGCCGAAGCACGCAAATACCAAAGCTCTCCTATCAGTAAAGTATCAAAACCGAAATCAAACGTTCTGTAGCAGCTCCTAGGAAGTAGATTTGGCATGATGCGACCGAGATATCGCGCTCCTCTGGCACTATTTGTGGTGCCGACCCTTCTACGCATCTTTCTTATTATTCTTGCGTAACCCTTCTCTCAAAATTTGTAAGATGGTAATTTAATACATTTAATATGCAACATTATAATGCTTCTATTTGTAGCAAAATTAACATAAATGCGATCAAACGTATGATAAAAAAATCCTACATCAATTGTGTGCCAATTCATACACTGATGTGTTGTTATATCAACATAAGTTGTAAGAAATTGAGTGCAATAAATATGTGTTACCTTTTATATAATTTGCATGAATTGCAACGTCGGATACGTATGGTTATTTATATCATATATTTGTACAATTTACACATAAGAATTGCACCATTTGTTACACATAGCTTTGTATGAAATTACAAACAGTATATTTATGATAAATTACACATGAAATTGCATGTAAAAACTGCATGATTACTTGCATATAATTTGTATGAAATTGGATATAAATTTCTTACTAATAAAGCATAAATGTATATTTTGTAGCACACTTGACTGAAGCTGTATAAAGCATATATATCCCAAAATTGAAAATTAGTACAAAAGTGTATGGCCTGTGTCACTTAGAATTTGTATGTAAACCATTACCACAGAAATAACGTATGACACTGTACATATATATATATGTATGACATTTATAGTTATTTTTAAGAGGGTACTCTTGATAGCAGTCTTTAGTTTTCAGTAAGCGCAAATTTACTGATTATTTTCTCAGCTGCTATATAAACGACACTAGTTGTATATAAAAAGCAAATGCATCATGAAAAAGAACTAAGTTCTTGCTATTCCTAAATGTGCAATTTTTCAATATTTTTCGTGATCTTAAAGAGAAAAATACTTTTCCTGAAAATCAGAGAGCAGGCGGGGCTCGATTTTTGAAAACAGTGCCTAATTCTATGTATATTAAAAAGTCCGCCCTATTTGAGCAGAATTTTGTTCCCAAATATTTTGGTAAAGTTGTTGGATTGTGCCTTATTTATTTGAACCAGTTTGATAAAGTAGTCTGTATAGAGATTTTCGATATATATTTCATATAATTATGTGGAAGCTAATTTTAATATTGAAATTTTGAAATCAATCGATCTGCAGTTAGAAAAACAACTTTTTAGATGCGTGCAAAATATAAAAGTTACATAAAACCATCACCAGAAACTACAGTTTGAAGCACGTTTCGCGCTTTATGAGGACATTTTGTCCCACAAACTTGTAATGCTTTCACAAATTATAATAGCAAAATATTAAAAGTTTACCTATAACCAACTGGCACGCTGATGTATTATTATTATGTTCATGCGTGCTGGGCAGAAGAGATGTTATGGGTTGTTTCGTTGAAAATTATTATCAATTTAAACCTCTGCCCCCTATCCACACCTATATATTGCTATTATGCATATTTTTTCGCGTAAGAGCCGTCCTGCACGCAAAAGACAAAGTCTTAGTAACTCATCGCGGCAACCGCAGGAAGAAGCATCTTAACTCTTCGATAAATAAAAAATTCGTAATCGATTGATGACAGCAATCAATACTGAACGGTTTCACGCCCTTGTATGTCCACCAATAATAGTTATCACAGCCTTTTCGGGAAATACGTAAATACTGAATTTTCTTTTTATATCTCAATCTAGCACAATAAACCAATAAGTATTATGATTTGATGCTTAGCTTGGTGAAATATATAATCTAGATATGTAGCATACATGCCGAGCCGGAGTACAGAGACTAGCCCCCCGAGGCCTCAAACCCCATGAAGTCTCGGACCTTTGTCTCCCGAGGCCACGTACCACCACCCCTAGCTGTCGGACACCTTCCTGAGGGCCTGATCTACCCCTGTTTATACTGCCCTACTTCCCCTAAGGCTCCACATGCCATTGCTACCAACCTGGCGTTAAAAAATTCCCGCGCTCAAAGCGCGCTGCAAATTTTTGGCAAAAATTGGGAAAAATTATTGAAATTTGGCAAAAACTGGGTTATGTCTTCTTGTTTGGCTGGGGGAAGTCGTCAAGTCTTTTAATTTGGGGAAAGTAGGATGAAGAATTACAAAAATTGGGGTAAAATTGTGTCTTCGAGGGGATGTCGTAAACTTTTTTGAGCACCACCGCCTAAGTCCTCCCCCCGGAGCCTGTATCCCCGCCAACCCCAGCTAATTCCATGAGCCCTCGAAGTGTCAGCATGTATGGTATCTAAGTGTGTGCTCTTTGCTTTGTTTTTACATATTTCAAACCGTTGTACTATTAAACGTAAAAATTCTCTAAAAATGTATTGAAATGTGTGCGAAAAATGTTTAAAAATTTAACAAAAAACAGTCACAGACTTCAGCGTCCACCAATTGAATGGCGTGGATTTGTCTGCACTGATATTGACGTGTTTAGTTCCAGCATCACATTTTTAGATTATAATTACCACCACTAATATTGAACAAGGGTATAGAACAGTTTTCTCATGCGTCATTGAATCCTAGTGGATTAAATTTTATTGTTGTACCGCAAATCAGACTTTATTAACACTGCGTCATAGTTTGCTTCAATTCTCCGTTATCAATTGCTCCCCGAAGGTAGTTCAGATCTGTAAACAAAATATGTACACTTCCCAGTTCGGTATATTTATAACCATACTTATTACTTGTTGATGAAAAGCGACACCACGTTTACCTGTGCATAATCAACAAAGTACCGTACGCATAATCTTAACTGGTTTTGTAGAATATGGTGTAATCGATGTCCAATCATGAATGAGATGCATTACCTGAAAAAGTTTGAGCTCAAATTTTTATCTCAAATTTTGAAACATCGCAAATTTCTTTTTAAAAACCACCATCAAATTTTGAGGTCATAAGTTGAGAATAAAGGTTGACCGTGTCAATGCGCCTTTACTGCCACAACATATTATAATCAGAAATATTTTCTAATTCCAATTTTCGGCCGGGAATTCTTGTTCGTTAGGTAAAGCCCAAGTAGTCTATAATTTTATACATTCACAATCGTAGTTACGCGTTCTGTTAGTTAAGTAAATTTTTTCGTATATGTGATACACTTCGTATCAGGTTTCATATCTTATATTGTGAGTAAGCGAATTTCTTCATTTGTAAAGTGCAGTTATGGATTAGCTGAAACACGGACGCTTATATTTGTATAGCTACACTGGTGCAGTTACCTAGGTTCGCGGATGCGTACCCCATGGACCGTGACGTCTTAGAATTTAACCTAATTTCAGGTTTTATGGAAGCTAATTTTGGCAAAGCCTTCAGCTTATGACGTTGTATTTTTAATATTTTCTCAACCTGTAAAGGTTGTTACTACAAACTGTGCTATCCTGGTAGCGCTTTGTTTAAAACGACTGCACAATGAAAACACTGTCAGTACCTCCAACGTGCCTATATCCTAGATACCCCAGCTAAGATATAAAAGGGTCTTACTAGATGCCGCAAACCAAAGATGGTGGAAATTTTTCAGACCCGCTCCGGCCTGACAATTCGTAAACCCAATTTTAATCGTAGACCAGGAAGTACAACGGCTTATTTTTAACAATTTGTATCGAGGCTCTGGTGTTACTGTAGATGTTTAATATATGCCGTTCAAATTCAGTAGATGCAATTGATCACCGCCTCCAGGGTTTGAATCCATTTCCTTCATCTATACAGTCCAATAAATACTAACAGTCGGTGTTAGTGACTATTATTGAGCTATTTTTTCTACTATATACTAATCCTACCTCCAACATATTCGCTGCAAACAAACACATGCGGCAGTCTCGTAACTCCATTGGTCCGTTCGCGTACCACAAGAAGGAATGGCCATTTTTCATACTCCCAATCAACGTACTTGAACGGTATACCGCTACGTTGGAGCAATGATTTAGCTCGAGAACTATATAGACAACTAGCACCCGTTACCAGATATAGCGAATTGTCATCGGTCTATAAGTATTAAACGTGTATTTTATAGTTGGGGCGAAGCATCGCTTTTGTCATTGCAAGCGGTGATAACCATCGTAGCACTGCATACCTAGTGCGTCATAAATATGAAATCAATCACAGTGGGTTTAGCGCTAAGAAGTTAGCAAGTTTATCATTTGTAACAAAAACTTGGTCAAATACGTTAAACATTCATGAAGGCGTGGCAGTGTTCCAACATGACAGTAGCGACCGCTAGAAAAGGCAGTTTTGGAGCAAGAAAACGTAGAGAACGTTAAGTTGTTTGGTTTGAAAATGCAACTTAGAACGGGCGCCGTGTTTACACATTTTATACCAGCACACCAGCACAAGACAGTTATGGCTTAGAGGCATAAGCTTATCTAAGTGTCATAGCGCAGACAAAGGTACGGTATCTGAAACGCGAGAAAAGAACTATCCCGATTATCTTAGTCAGAATCTTAGCCTAGAATGTAAGTTTTTAAACATGAATGATCTCCACACGAATTACTGATCATAGTGAAAATTTTGAGCTGCGAACCATATTTAGCTCGGGTTTATGGCCGCAGTAAACTTTCCGCGGAATTGGTAGAATTTAATATATGAAAACCTATATATTAAAGTACTCTATATCTACTGATTACTAATTTATAACACTTTTGTTTCAATGTGGCTTACAAATAGCCATTCCCTAGAATAGAATATCTGTGTTATATCCGCCTCCGCATGTCACCTTCTCGGAATTAAGACTGTCACTTCCGATTCCGCCTGAGTTGTGGTGAAATATGCGGTTTCATCCGAACAATTCTTATATAGTCCTTAGATTAGAATGGTCACAAAGCTTACTGCATAACGTATGATAAAATTAAATCATAAAAACTTGAACACGGGTTCTTTCAGTTCCAACATATACAATAAACTAGTTGCAGAAAACTATAGCACAGTAGCGTCCATATGTCATCGTCATATTCATAAATGTTATAAGTTCGCTGGCGTTGCTGCTCTAAATTTTCATTATAGATGACTCAAGAATCATTACCCTAATCTAATTTCAATTAAGTACAATTTCTGTCATAAAATAACCTTCTCATACCAAATGTATGTACTCTTCGCTGTTATTGTCGGGTAAAATATTTAAAAATCAGTAGACTTAAGGCCTAAAAAATTCTAAACTAGTTAGGCTTATTATGTGAAATCTTCTGACCCGATATTTACCACATAAGAGATTAGTGCATATTATAAAGACTATTGAGCTGACACCTCGTGTTCTAAAGGATAAAACTAATATATAGTTTGAAATCATCCGCAAATAACTAAGTAGATATTCTGCGATTTCGTCAATATCTGCACTAACACTTTCACGTCACTATCAAAATATTGCAAAATGTGGATTCAAATTTTTAAGCATAGCTATTTAACCCATTGTTCCACAACAAAATTGTAACCAAATTTGAATGAATGATGTCCAAAGTTTGATCATATATATTTTAAACGTAGATTTTGATATGAAGATTTGAACTTTTGAGCGTAACTTATGTCAAGCAGGTAGTTCGGTGTATTGAAAGTTTATAGTGTCAGCTTACCTCTTGGTCAAGTCTGTCCCTTGTTTCTTCTGCAAGCCTTTCATACTCGCTGTATTCAACCCATTCTATAAGATATAATGATAATAATTAATTTCAGGTTAAAGACAATGTAGCACAATGATCTTTCTGATGTGTTTTTAAATAAGTCGGCGTACTTTCACGCCGAGTATACCAATATTGGACGCAGCATTCGAAACGCCTACAGGCTATCAGTATACTTCTAAAACCTCCGAAAAAATAAAATGATAGATCCAGTTTTCCTGCAGACCACCATGTTACCAGATAATGAATCATTGTTTCCAGCCGGTTGGTTTTAATTATATTAAAGTTAGGGTTAACCCAGCTCGGCGTACTGTTAAAATTTTATAGAAATTTCATTAAGATATTGATTTGATTGGATAAAAATACAAGTCACAAACACATTGTCCTAGTATAAACCCATAAGACTGCCCGCGTGGCTGTTCCCACGGCACTGGATTAATTAGAGTTACCTGGTCAAAGATTGGGTCTAGTTGGTGTGGTCACCCGTGGTCACGACAAGTATCACAGGAACTGGTGCAATAAGCGTCGTAATATACATCCACAGGACCAAAAGACGTTGGTTAAGATGATTGAAGACCATAGTACCCCATTACATTTTTTGAAGTTAACATTTGAAAAGGTCCAGTAGCAATGGGCTAGCCGGGATGTGAACTGGGCATCCATCTCGCAAGCCTAACGCTCAATCACTACACTACAGTGCCCAATCAACTCCCGCGGCTGGTCCACCGCAACGATCTCTCATGGATCTTTTCATTTGGTGAACCCGGAGAGTTAATTCCGGTTTTCGGACCATTCTGTGGTACCATGGTGATTTGATCGCTTGCCCGAATCAAATCAATGTTTGCATCAACTACCCAGTTAGTGATGCAGGTAACGTCCAAATACACCACATCGACACTTTCCGAGCTCGTAATCTCTCTAAAAAACCGAGTAGTTCCCATCATATCTTTGAGAGTCGTTGTAAGAATAGTTGGCGAAGGATAGATTCGTCCAAAGATGATGATTAGACACCCATCAGCAGGTACACATGTTATAAGAGTTGTGACGGTTTCCAGTTGACATGCTCCTCAGCCGTTTCAGAAGTTGCTGGAGTTGCTTGGACGCGCTGACATGTTTTGCTTTGCTATAATTTATTAAATTTGTCAACAAACACAACAACAAACAAAATTGAAATGGCAAAAGTTACAAAAACAGATAATTATAGTCAAAAGGAAGATTCTGAGCCAATGATCAGTACCTTACTTATGCCTCCATCGCGGAATACTTAATTTAGATACATGCTCTATGAAAGTCCTAGGTGAATTTACCATGGCCGTGGAAGCAGTTGTTCCCGTAGTGTATTGCACAGTCGCTGCTGTGGTAGTTTGATTAGCGAATCTGGTATCTTGGTGGCATATTCGGGAACAAAGGATGCTATGTCGTAATGTTCTCGTGCATTTCGACTGGCTAAGAAATACCACCGACATGCAGGAAACAAAATGCTACACCACGAGCGATATTTCCTCGACATTGTGAACGAATCTTTGAAATGCATGAACCCTGCTCCGCAAACCAAGTGGCATTTAACCCAAATTGAGTGATGTCTTAATATTCACCTGTTTACTGTGCTGCAGGTCGTTTCTAACTTGCTTTTCTTGTTTCAGCTACATATTTAATATCCGCCTCGTCATTACCTCCAGTAATGCTTTACAGGACTTTTATTAAGAAAAGCCTAATAGATGTATTTAACAATCATTTAGGCGGGGGACGTATTATAATCTTGGTATTAATTAAATTATGCGAACGGCGCTTCTCTATCGCTAA
The DNA here is from genome assembly GCA_030248225.1 of Trileptium ribeirensis. Taxonomy (NCBI): domain Eukaryota; kingdom Metazoa; phylum Nematoda; class Enoplea; order Enoplida; family Thoracostomopsidae; genus Trileptium; species Trileptium ribeirensis. Next base: position 15,872 of record JASANE010029621.1, read on the forward strand.
TGATAAAGCATAGTTGTTGCCACAACACTATACCACACTGTCATACAGCAAACACCTTTTCCAAAAATTTTTGCAAGCATTTCAAAATTTTTAAATTCCTAAAAATTTTGAGCCCAACAACCATCCCAGTTTTGAAAATTGAAAGTTAGTTTTGAAATGATCTTCAACAATTGTTCCTAAACAGTCATTTTTATGGCATAATGGCAATGCCACACAATTATGTGAAACTACACAATATTATTCTTGCAAGATTATTATACTTCTATTAATCACTACGGCTTTATGTGTATAGGTCATGTATAACAATACTTACTGAATGACTTTTTGGAAGACAAAATCAAAACTTTGTAACCAAAGAACGCGGAAGTATTGCTTATAAAACAGAGCGAGGCGTTGCACTGTACTTTTAGGAAAGAAGATGCAGAAACATTTCAAATGAAAAAGCTGCCAGCAAAGTCATTCATCTTTACTGAATGTTTTCCAACATTGTATAGAGGCGTGCGGCGCGAATGTAGCCAGACTTTCATATCAGGGCGAGCAAGCCAATGTCATGAGGGGCTAAAATTGTTGTATTTATAAAATGTTTACTTACGGGAAATTTACACAGCCTTTGCAACAGTCAAAAATCAATGAAAATACATGTATTAAGACAACCGATAAGCAGAGCAAATATATTTTAGTCAACTTTCCAAGTAATTGTTGGTGGCTACAAATGAAAAGCCACTTCACAGTTTTATACGATTGATATTGTTCAACTGTTTTCTCATATGGCGCTAACATAATCTCAGGGGAGGGTGCGCCGTGTCCCCTGGCAAAACCCTGGCTACGTGCCTGCGTGCTGCTACAAAATTTGAGTTCTCAGGTACCCACTCAAATTAGAACAATCTGTGTTGGCGGCGCATACCCGCTGTTCGTACATTTTTCAACTCATACAGGGCATACAGTGCATGTAAATCAGGGATATCGATTGCTTGGCATGCTTATGGAATATTATTGTTATTAAAAATTTTAATATAGCCAGGTTCTTTGTGATGGATTTATCGCTGGTGATTTTTACTGACCGACCTGTACGACGAATATGTTATTCAATTTCGTGATATCTTCGCTAGCGCCTAAGCGATCAGACACTTTATAAACTGACTAGAAACTCTATTTAGTGTCCAGCCAAGAACGCCATAATATTCATAAGACAGAGATTGGAGATCCCAAAGATTTCCCACACAATCGTCTGGGAAACCAACGAATTATCACGCAGCTTTCACTAGAACAAAACCACCGGGACATTTGGACGGCGCCCACTGATTGAACAATGCAACACACGAAACTTGTCGCCCACAAAGAATCTTCAATAACTTTTAACTAGACAAAAATTGGCTACTTCTTTCAGGTGAGTACATATGCTAATTCTTAACCGTCGCGGCAGCAGTATTATATTTTATCAGTCAACTGTAAATTGACTGTTTATGAATAGTTGAGCTTTACTTATAATTGAACGTGAACCTTAGCGGTTTAATAGACTAGCACAGAAAGAATCTTGACAACAACCACAACAGCAATCCGTGAGGTAGTTTGAGCTGAAATTAACATTTGTGACACAGATATCCCGTTTGTGTGCAGTTACATTTTGAAAGGTTAAATCCAAATTATAGTAATATTATATAAAAAGCTAAAAAATTGTATTAAAAAAGTAAACTTACGGCATAATGACTCGTAAACCACTGCCAAAATTAGAATCACAATCAGTTGCGGATAGTTCCGCAACATTCTGTACATTATACGGTACTGCTGGTTGATAAATTGAGCCAATTACGACAGCTTAAAGTTTATTTCAGTGTCATTTCTAAATTTCCGAGGTCTGAGCTGTCAACTACAAATCATTTTTATACTACAATCCGTTTTGGCCAGGATCGTATTATTAAGCGTGACAAAGGAAATTTCCCCCAAATTTATAAACAGGCTTTGGGGTACATTTGACTTGTTTCTCTTAAAAATAATATACTGTGAGTCAGAAAATCATGCGATTTTTTTCTAATAAGCTATAAATGATTCTTAACTAATAATCATTAAGTAAAATTGATACATCATACAATTGTATGCCTAAAGTTAAAGCTATAAATACTCAGGGGGCGCAGATTTGTATCGAAAAGTGGGTAAAATCACACTAAGATTAATTTTTGTATTGTTAACTAAAAAGGGCTAAAAATTGATGGGACGTTGAGATTTCAAATCTGGCCTAAAAAGTGGGGCTCAGTAACTGCTGTTTAAACAAGAGGTGAGGGGAAGTGGTTGCAGACAGACCCCATGGTAAACTACAAATACCAATCGAATGTAATCTTTAAAGTAACGCCTAAGTAAAAATACTAAAATATCTGTCTCAAATTTGTGTCAATGCAATTGTGGAAAATTAAAAACAGCGACTTAACAACGATATTGGTGTTACACTAAAATACAAACGTACAAATAAAGATAAATGGGATGTACGAAATATTAAATTTTGCACAAACTACCTGCCAATGCCTAGCGTCTTAGTTTCATCGATAGGGGAAAACTAACCACGATAATACGTTCTTAATACACAATTAGGTGATGGTATTGTAAATTTAAAATTAATACACCTCTAAAGCTTTACAGTTGTTTTATAGAACACCGATTCTGAGCAAAGATCAAGCCAACTATAACAAAGCGCCTGAATCACGCCTATATTAAGTGCACTGCAATGTTAGCTTGCCACAGCGGCTCCTATTATATCCCTTTTGTTGTGGCACTTGGCGACCTACACTATTTACTTTGAATAAATACCATGACTGGCACTGTAACATATGCGCATTGTTGGGGTTTGTTTGTGGATTATATAACAAGGTGCCGCGAGCGGCTGTACATTTAACATTAAATTATAATTTTTGTATGGCTCATATATAATCAAGACAGCCCATTAAGCGGTTTTCGAAGCTAACAACAAATATGATGCAGTCTTTTCAACACACCACTTTCTTATGCATTGTTGTCCTGGAACTTATTCTATTCCAGCTTTACAGTACGCGCCATGCTTTTTAGGGCTTAAATTTCATAGGAATATTCTGACAGATTATTGGAATATCATTGCGAAGTTTTTGGCTTTCTTTTTGAAATAAAAGGTTCCCGTCATGGGCGTTAGTTTTAAATTATTGATCTGTGGTGCAGTGCTTGATTGGCATTATAAAAATTATTTTTAGAATTCTTGCATGATTGTATAAAAATTCTGAGAATTATTAACCGCTATCTAGATCCAGCTAGCCTGGATATTGGGTATATATAAGCTGAGATATTGTTTCGATTAGCGAGGCAGCTGCTGCCGTCGACTGCAGAGTTAGCTGCAGCAGTTAGTTCACAGAGTCAGTCGCGATTAGAGATCTCAGAGTAAGTAGTCTCTTATTATTTTACTATTTCTTAGCATAATCGCTACACGGCACCTTGTTATTTAACACAGTTCTAGCTAGGCAGTAGTTACATAAAGCTAAGACTTAGCGCTGATTCCAACATTAACAAATTTTGGGGTTTATTGAGAGCAGACGGGCTGCTGCTAAAATTACTGTCGAGGGCACAGGGGTGCTGCATTCTTTAGTAGTATATGAGAGCACTAGGGTGCTCCATATACTATTTGGTCTCTGAAAGCACACGAGGGCCCCACATTTTCTTGGGTTTTTGAGGGCAGACGGGCTGCTCCTAAAATTACTGTTGAGAGCACGGGGGTACTCCATTCTTTAGTATACTATTGAGAGCACACGGGGCGCTCCATATCTTAGCGGGTTTTTAAGAGCACAGGGCTGCTCAGAAAATTTTCTTTGAGAGCACAGGGGTGCTCTGAAAAGTTGTTTTATTGTGAGCAGACGGGCTGCTCCAAAATTTTCTATTGAGAGAACAGGGGTGCTCCAAATTTTCTTGGTTATTCGAAGCAGACCGGCTGCTCCAAAAATTTCGTTGACAGCAAACGTGGTGCTCCATATCTTATTGGGTTATTGAGAGCAGAGAGCTGCGCCGAAAATTTTCTATTGGAGCGCACACAGGTGCTCCATATCTTAGTGGGTTCTTGGGTGCAGAAGGTTGCTCCGATAAAATTGTTGTTTGAGAGCACAGCGGTGCTCCGATAATTTTTATTGACTAGATTGAGCTAAGCTTAAGTCAAAGCTTAGGCCGGCTCGACGGATCCACCTTGTAGTTCATAAAGTTTGCTCGCGCATTAATATTAATTTATTAATTTTATCATTAGAACCACCTTGTCAATTCAAATAATTCATTACTTTATTGCCGTACTATTATTTATCTTAGTAATATCAAGTTAGTTGCTTATTTATTTGTGTAGTAAGTGAAGTCCTTGGCTCTGAGTGCTCCCAGTACACAAGGTCATCGTTGGAAAAAGTTGTAAAATTTTATACCCATTAGTACTAGCTTCGCTACAGTTGGGGGTTCCACGGAGATTCGATTTCCTTAATCGGATTAAAAGATCTTGGTTGAATTACAATAAGTAGAGTGTTTGAAATTCGTACAAGTACGGCTATTTATAAGTTACTTAGCGCACATTTGGCTAACTTAGAGACGACAGACCACGAAGACGAAAATTCATTTTTTGAGGCAGAAGCAGAGATTGAACCTATAGATAATTTAGTGGAAAATATTGGTCAACTTGATAACGTTATAAAAGATCTCGTCTCAAGGCTTGATAACGGTCTGAAAGACCTTTCTAATGACTTCGACGAAATTTCACAGCGGGTTCGGTTGGGCAATGGGAACGAATTTACGATTAAGTTCTTCCGAGGAGATCTTACTGGCCAAGATTTTAACTCTTGGCTTGAAAATTTTAACTCGGTTTGTGATGCAAGAATAATTGATGACAACATGAAGTTACAAGTTCTGCCGGTATACTTAAGGGACAGGGCTAAGGACACATATGACCGCATACATGATGCTTCTAAGAGAAATTACAATGTCTGGTGCGGACGTTAAAGAACGCGTTGCTAACACCAGAGTGATCTTTGTTCCACGAAGCGGCGCTTGAACAGCGCCAGCAATTGAGTGGCGTGCCACTGACCACCTATGTCAAGGCAATTAAAAATGCTTGTACGAGTATATACCCACATGAGACTGATCCACAATTTACAAAAAAATTATCAGCAGATTTTTCAGTGGTCTTCGACCCGAGCTAAAGTCGCATGTCTTTCGTGATATACCTAAGACACTGCACCAGGCTGAAGATCTGGCGCAGCGCTTAGACATGCAAGCGGTCTTGTGTGGACCTGAGTCCACACCAGGGAGTTTTGATAGTGCAACTAACACACTAGTTCGTGATCAAACATTGCACAATGTAGCCCAAGGCAAGAAACTACTAGCTAAAAATCAAAAGGAAATTGCAAATACATTACAACGGGTTAGGAATAACGGACCGAGTCGGGATAACCGTTCGCGTCCACCTACTTTTGGCACAAATCACGAACAGGCGAAAAATTGTACATGCCGTATCAACATATGGCATGCAAACTCAATTCTAGTAAAGTGTTGTAACGCCAGCCAGTCTAGCGTGTTACTTGGATATGCAAAATTTAATTAGTAAATTAATAAATAATTAATAAATTAATATAAAATTTGAACTGTCTTAATATATCTAACCAACACTGTTTATCTTTGCCTTAATCACCACATGTCCACATATTGCGTACATTATACTGAGTTACTATAATGATTATCTAGAACTGAAATGTTATGTGATCGTTGCACTAAATGTTATTTTCGAGGTTGGAATTATTGATATTGGCTCGCAGGACGTCGCCACAAAAGTTGGAGTAGTATAACAAAGTGCGTGAATCACGCCTATATTAAGTGCAATGCAATGCTAGTTTGCCACAGCGCTTCCTATTATATGCTTTTTCTTGTGTCACGTGGCGACCTACTCTATTTACTTTGAATAAATACCATGATTGGCGCTGTAACATATGCACATTGTTGGAGTTTGTTTGTGGTTTGAATAACAAGGTGACGTACGCGGCTGTAAATGTAACATTAAATAATAAATTTTTATATGACTCATATATAATCAAGACAGCACATTAAGCTATATACCAAGCGGTTTTCGAAGCTAACAACAAATATGGTGCAGTCTTTTCAACACACCACTTTGTTCGTTATGCACTGATGTCATGGAACTTATTCTATTCCAACTTTACAGTACGTGCCATAGTTTTTTTAGAGATTAAATAATATTTTATTGGAATATTCTGATAGATTATTGGAATATTATTGTGAAGTTTTTGTTTTTTTCGAGATAAAAGGTGCCCGTCATGGGCGATAGTTTTAAATTATTGATCTATGGTGTAGGGCTACGCTGCTGGAATTATTGTTGCATGGTTGGCTTATAAAAATTATTTCTACAATTCTTGCATGATTATATAATAATTCTGAGAATTATTAACCACTATGCAGATCTGGATTTTAGGTGTATATAAGCTGATATTTTGTTTCGATTAGCGAGGCAGTTGCTGCGATCGACTGCAGAGTTAGCTGCAGCAGTTAGCTCGCAGAGTCAGTCGCGATCGGAGAACTCAGAGTAAGTAGTCTCTTATTATTTTACAGTTTATTTCTTAGCTTAACTGGTACACGGCACATTGTTATTTAACACTGTTCTAGCTAGGCAGTAGTTACATAAAATTAAGAGTTAGCGCTGATTCCAACATTAACAAACGTTGGAGTTTACTGAGAGCAGACGGGCTGCTCTTAAAATTTCTTTCGAGAGCACAGGGTTGCTCCATTCTTAGCTCCATTGCAGAGCACTGCGGTGCTCCATATACTATTGGGTCTTTGAGAGCACGCAGGGTGCCCACATTTCCTTGGTTTATTGAGAGCAGACGGGCTGCTCCTGAAAATTACTGTTGAGAGCACAGGGGTGCTTTATTATTTAGTATACTATTCAGGTCATACGGGATGCTTCTTATCTTAGTGAGTTCTGGAGAGCACAGGGCTGATCCGAAAATTTTCTTTTGAGAGCACAAGGGTGCTCCGATTAAATTTTATTGCCTAGGTTAACCTAAGCTTAAGGCAAAGCTTAGGTCGGATAGAAGGATCAACCTTGTGGCTCATAAAATTTGCTCGGGCATTAATACATTAATTTACTATTTGGATCTTTAGATCCACCTTGTCGATTCAAACAATTCCTCCCTTTAGTGCCGTACTATTATTTACTTTTGTAATATTAACTTAGTTGGTTATTTTATTTGTGTAGTAAGTGGAGTCCTAGGTTCTAAGTGCTACCACTACACCAAGTCATCGCTGGCGAAATTGAAAAGTTTTATACCCATTAGGACTCTCCTCGCTACGAAAGGGTTTGAAACTATGAAACACACAGATTCACTACTCGATGCCAGGGTATTTATTAATATTCAAGACAGTTAGTGTTTCGGTTGCCATGATATCGACTCGTTGTTACTTTGGTTTTTTGATGAAATCAAATCTACAAACATTCTATTGAGTGATGCTCAAATTTTATAACATACGCAAACCGGGTTTGTCTATAAGTGTAAAATGTTTCCCAAATTAAAAATGTAGATATATTTTCAAACATTCCAAATTACTTTCCTCAATAACTACTTTACAAGCAAAAACGAAATCTAGATGTATAAAGCTCGTCAACAGTATTATCATATATGGCACGCTTAATTGCACACAGCAGAAGACCAGCTAAACTAATTAGGGGACACTTATAATTGGTGTATTATTCAATGCCAAATAATCAATATTAATGTCACTGTCAATAATAAGTACCAGAGTCAAAGTTTATTACTATAAAGTTAACGAATCGCCGGAGGTCTTTTTCAGGTGTGTCTTGCCACTTTATGTTGTAACATATTGATTCGATCGCCAGTTTCGTTTGAGTGGTCGATGCTTGTCAAACCGCTGTGTGCTGAGTAGCCACACCTGAATGCGATCAGACAATGGTAGCCGTTTATCGTAACGAAATGTAGTAACAAATAATACGTGAGACACCGACTGACAAGACACAAACGTATTCAGCGAACAAACTGAAATATACTCAGACTGCAAAGGTTCCGACATTTACAGTGTTATCACACACCTCATTTGCATATTTTACGAAGATGTGTATGTGAGATATATTCATTACACGTTGAGGATGATTAGTTAATAGCGTCTATACTTGGAAGTAATTAATTCTGTTCAATTGCTTAAGCGTAATGTTACCCACAGGATATTGGCATTTAACATGGTGGCGACCGAGATACAGGCAACAACACTTTTAAAAGCTTGTATAAGTTGTCTTTGTCCAGCCCATTTAAATACTGAATTTATTTCAGGAGGTATAGCGTTTATATTATCACTTAATGACCAAAATCAGCTATAAGGCATCGGCAAAGGCTTTCAATTTCAAATTTTTTAAGATTATTTCAATATCATTGAAAGATAATGAAAACAGCACTGACCCTTATACACTACTTTGAGGAACACTAGTTGTCGTGTTTGCTAAATTATTACATTTATTTCAGAACATAAATGATTCGTCAGATAGCATTTGAACCAATCATATAACCTACCCTTAACACCAACAATTGATATAACCTAAAGTAATTTTGGAGGTGAACAGTTGTCAAACGCCTTAGTAAAGTTAAGAAAAATGGTATCCACATTGTATACTTGATTGAAAACAATTGACCATCTGTTCAGGGTACTTAAGTTTCGAGTAACAGCCGTATGTGCTTTGCCAGAAACCAAATTAATACTAAGCAACTGGTTCTTTTCTAGATTGTTTGCAGATTTATCACATATAATAGTTTATAATACCTTACAGCAAGCACAAAAAAGCATAAAAGGCTGACAAGTTTATAATATTAACCACCGCGTTGGATCCGTTAGATCTGTTATTGTGAATCGGAACTACCCTTCGTGATTTTGTATTCAATTTTAAGTTTTCATAAAAAATTCTCCTTGGTGTAAGTGACAACTGAAATATTATATCAAGTGGAATACAAAATGTATCCGAAGAATATTTCAGAATACATTGTGAAATACCGTCTGGTCCTGAAGATGTTTTTGACGCTAGTTTATCCAAACGGAATTTAACTATTTTAGACCCAATACAAGTATCTTGTAAAATAGTGGTTGATGTAGGCAAAACATTTAAATATATACATTTATCTTCAGTACACACAAAAATAAAACTTGTAACTTGCAAAGAGACGAATGATCACTCCGCACTTACTGGCCATTTCATCGTTGCAAATTTAGGCCCGTGAGCCCATGTTTAAAGTCCCATGATAGCTGTTATATATTACATTCTAATTATTATTTCGGCCCATGCCAACTTTAGGGGCCGAAGTATAATGCATGGTATGCCGTTCTCGATACACTAAGCCTAAGGCTTAGTCTTAGCCTAATCTATGGTCCCTATATGAACCATATACTAAGGCTAGGCCTACGTCGGGGGGCTACCGCCTCCGAACCCTCCGCTCTAAACTGTTGTTTTTTCTAACGTTATAACGTCCGGCCCCGAAAGTTGACATGGACCAATATTTCAATGGCAACGGTACGGTCCGAAAAATTCTTTATTTTCTTCTCTCAAATATAAAAAACGAAAGCTTTTTCCAATTTATAAATCCCAAATTTCAAGAAAAATTATAATTTGAAGAGAAATTTTTACTTTGTAGTAGCCCGATACGCGCCTTATTTGATGCATACCACGCAATTCTCCGTATTCTACATAGAAAAGCTATAGACATATTCTAATGACCTACATACATCTATACTGAAAAAGTGGAGAAATTTGACCATTTTTGGTGTGAAAATTTACCAAATTTTGCTCCGAGGTCTAAAACAACGAAACCAGCGTGTTTAACATGTTAAATAACACCGTAATACTATCGTTCACCCCAATATACGAAAAACGTTGTCTGGAAAAAAGTTTGAAAATTTCACTTTTCGGGGTATTTTTATACTTTGAGTCATAGATGGAAAACGGGAGCTCTGACAAAAATACATTAAAAACAAGTTGTCGATTTCCATGAGCTGAATCTGCACCATGCTGTATTTTTCCATTTTAAGCATTTGTGCGGAGGTATGGGCTCCGAAACACTGGTAGCAGTATGGTCTGAATTGAAAAAGAACCCTTAAAACGGGTTTTTATCATTTTACCTCGGAAGATTTGTTCGAAGCCCTTAGCTTTCAACAAACGAGCACACAGTCACCAGTTTTACTATCGAATAGCAAAGTTTTATAGAAATCCATCCATCCGGTGATGAGTTATGAATGAATCACATCGGCAGAGAAATAAGCAATTTTCGAAATATTTCCACCGAGCTGTCTCAGTGGAAACTCAACTCCCTTCGCTCGCTCCCTTCAATAAGTATCGATGCGCCATATTTAGCATCTTCATCCATAATTGGTTCATTTCCATTAAAGATAACAGCGAAGTGAACTTCGAGAAGAAAATTTCCGTCGAGTAAATTCCCAAATTAGTTTGTCGCAATCAAGTCTAAGTACCCGCAAGACAGCAGCATGCATATCAGGATATTTACGTACATAGTAGTATTGTAGTCATTTGTTTTTAGATAGATTAAATGGTGAAAGCATAAGTAGATGAAAAACAGGGGTTTTGCCCCCCCCCACCGGTGGGGACCGGTGGTGGTGAGTCATAAGCATTACTCTTATTTATGGGTATATATGTTTAGCATACATGCATATATGTTTGTTGTATATATAAATACAGACATGCAAAGTAGTATAGGGGGAGGAGTTGGACCCCAGGATCGAGGAGTGTGGAGCGGTGGGGCAGGATTTGACCTTGAAACTGCGTGTTGCTTACGGCATAATTAGTGCGGTCATCGAAGCGTAGGATTGAGGAGCGAGGAGCAGAGGAGCTGACCTTGAACATGCGTATTTTAACACACCCGTAAGGGCATGATAGTGTTTTCGACATTTTAACACACCCGTAATGGTAGGATAGTGTTTTCGACTGGGCAATACATCTGTAAGGGCGTAGTAGTGTTTTCGACATTTTGACACATCTGTAAGGGCATGATAGTGATTTCGATATTTTGGCACCTCACCAAGCGTGTAATTTGTTTTTCTTTATTGAGAAAATTACACAATAATACAAATGAAGTATAATATATACATACACACACAACATATAAAGTATAAATATTAACATATACAATATCTTCATTTATTTCCTTGTAGCACCATACTGATGTCGTCGCCGTGCATGAACTGGGTGGTCGTAGACGAATGCCGTTATGACTACATTGCCTTCTGTCACCACACATAATATGCAGCCTGGTTCACCCGTCCATCCTCGATATCCAACGACTTTGTTGAATGTTTTGAAGTGCTCCACCCGATTATCTTGTCGCTTGAAGTGATCATCGCCGTTGTACACCGCTTCGTAGATATTTGCTTTGTAATCATTGATGAGACGTGAATTTCCACTGGAAACGTGACCAGTATGACCATGTACAAAGTGTTTACTGAAGTGGAGAAACATAGCTTGGATGAATGAAAGTGTAAACTGATTTAATAAATTGAAATACACTGGTATATAAACATTTCTCCCCTACCAGCGCGTGGTTTTGCATATTCACCGACCAGCGGGTGGTACTGCATGAGGGTATATAAGAGCGTGAATATTAAAATATGTTCATTCTTAGGTTTGCTTTCGTCAAGATTGGTTGTGTTTAACGCGATCTATTTTCGGATTTATCACTAATACGCGGTAATAATTTCTTAAAAGCAATGGCATTCGTATGCAACGTATGTAATATGAAGTTCATGCGACCTGATCATGTGGCTCGTTATTTCAATACCGTTCACGAAGCAATGGATATTAAATGTGATCAATGTAAAAAGAGGTTTACTCGCAAGGATGCACTCACTCGACACATCAAGCGGTGGCATGGACGACAAACAAATGGTGCATATGGTGGTCCACGACCCGAAGCAACGATCAAGCGTTCAATTGGCAACGTGGAGGGTGGATCATCATTCAAAGCGAGACGCATCGAAGACGATCTAAAGGTGATGACGAATGGTTGCAAGCAGCAGTCAATGTTCGTGGATGAAACAGACACCGTCAATCTACATCAATGGATCAAAGCTCTCAAAGGATATGTTCGGAGCTACTACACTGTACCAAAACGAGTCGTCAAGGACCTCAACGTGTTCCTCAAGGATTCGCGTTCAACAATGGAAACGTTAGTACATCAATAACGAGGTCGAGGCATCAAATTATGGATTGATGTCGAATGTACACTACAAAAATTGGATGGTTCACAACTTACGGCTCATTTTAGCTGTAAAGCACGGATCATTCTTCCAGGCTCCAATGTTTCCAACGAAGTTACCGACGTATCCAGAGAATTGGTGACAAAGTGCGAGGAATTCGAAGCACGCGGTTCCGGTTGGGTTCTTCAAGAGGTGCGGCATGCAGATGTGCATATGAGCAATTACCGACCGCTGCGAGGATCATCGTACAAGGATTTACCGCAGTCGATTCGAAATAAACATGTGGTACTAAACGTTCAAAACAACGACAACAAATGTTTTCTATGGTCAATATTGGCGGCACTACACCCTATAGATCGAAAGCAACACCCAGAACGCGTCAGCAACTACGAACTCCACAAAGAGGAACTCAATATGAGCGGCGTTGATTACCCTGTCAAAATACAGGATGTTCCCCAGTTTGAACAACAAAACAATATGGCGATCAATGTATACGGCGTCAAGAAGACGGCATCGTTTTTTCCTTGTACATGTCGTCAACTAATCATGAACAATATATTCATTTGCTATTATATAAACAACATTATTGTCTCATTCGAAGTTTGGACGCACTATTATTCGATCAAAGGCGCTTTAAAGTCAAAAAATACTTTTGCCCCAAGTGTTTGATTCCCTGCTATAGAAAACAACAACAGCAGGAACACGTTCAACGATGTCGCAACAATAAACCCGCAAGCATTAGTGTACCCTCTCCCGGTTCAACACTTCAATTTAGCAATCTACACCGTATGCAGCGGGCACCCTACGTCATATATGCGGACTTTGAGTGTCTACTTCAAAATGTGGATACATGTCAACCATCGAAAACGATGTCATACACCAATATTTATCAACGGCGTACCCCGTGTGGCTATGGATTGGTCGAAGTTTTCGGGTGCTGCAACGACAAGATTCAGATCGGAAACCCTGTTATATATAGCGGAGACGATGCAGTCAAGAAATTCCTATTTAATATCATAGGGCTATCAAAGCAATACCAACAAAATCATATGGCGAACCAGAAACCGATAGATATGACGGATAAGGATAGGATCGACTTCAAAAAGGCAACACGCTGTTACTTATGCGGTGGTTATATGAAAAAGGATGATAAGGCGAAGGATCATTGTCATTTATGTGGTCGCTACCGGGGTGCAGCTCATCTCAAGTGCAACGTGGGATACCGTCTCAGTTGCGACGTTACGGTGCTTTTTCACAACCTCCGGCGATATGATGATCACCTTATAATGCAGGAATTGGGTGCTATATGCAAGGCAGAGGGTCTCGAAATCGAATACATAGCAAAAGGAATGGAAGACTATATGACTTTCTCGATCAAACAGAAATCGAAAAAAACCAAAGTGGTGGCGGTGATCGTGGGACCCCTTTTGTCATCGAAGAGGCTGTTGGCGGCGATGATGATGATGAACCGTGGGATGAACAGGTAGATGGTATCGATTATATTTTGGGTAATGACGACGACGAAGACCAGGAGGATGAGATCGGGTGGAAAATTCGGTTTATCGACACGGTACAGTTTCTCCCATCATCTCTCGAAACGCTTGTGGATAATCTCAAGAACAATGGTAAAGGCAATTTCAAAGCTATGGAAAAGGTGTTCGGGGATAACGTCGACATAATGCTTCGTAAGGGGGTATACCCATATGAATATATGGATGGAATTGAACGGTTTAATGAACGACAGCTTCCCACACAAGCATCATTCTTTTCGTCGCTCAACCAATGCGGGATCACCGATGATGATTATGAACACGCGAAGGCGGTGTGGTGGAATATGGATATACAAGATATCGGTGAATATCACGATATTTATCTCAAGACGGATGTTTTATTATTGTGCGATGTCTTTGAAAATTTTAGACGATTCGCACTCAGTAAATACCAGCTTGACCCCGTGCACTATATAACTTTACCAAGTTTTGCTTGGGATGCTTGTCTCAAGTTTACAGGCGTTAATTTAGACCTTATCGATGATGCAGACATGTATTCATTTTTCGAAGAAGGTATTCGGGGTGGGGTGTCAGTCATATCACACCGACACGCAAAAGCAAATAACCCGTACGTCGAAGATTACGACAAGTCAAAACCCAACAGTTACATCATGTACCTAGATGCAAACAATTTGTATGGGTGGTCAATGGTACAGAAACTACCGAGTCATACCTTCAAATGGTTGTCACAAGATGAGATTGGTGCAGTTGATTGGGCAACCGTAGATGCAAACAGTGACACAGGCTATGTTTTGGAGGTAGATTTAGAATACCCCGAAGAATTACATGATATTCATAACGGCTACCCCCTTGCACCAGAGCGGCTTAAGATCACCAGTGACATGTTGTCGCCTTATTGCACACAAATCAAAGAATCACTAAACGTAAACAATGCGGAGGTAGAAAAACTCGTTCCAAACCTTAGGAACAAACAGCACTACAAACTTCACATTCGAAACCTTCAACAATATCTTAAATTAGGCATGAAACTCACCAAGGTACACCGCGTCATCTCATTCTTTCAGTGGGCTTGGATGGAAAAATATATCACATTTAACACAGAGATGCGCAAGCAAGCAACAAGTGATTTTGAAAAAGATCTCTATAAACTTTTGAACAACGCAGTCTTTGGTAAGACAATGGAAAATGTTAGGGGGTATGTCGATGTACATCTAGTAACCGATGAGAAAAAATACACAAAGTTAGTCGCAAACCCTCGTTATTCAATGTCATCTATTTTCAATGAGAATCTAGTAGCAGTCAAAATGCACCGCAAGACGGTCAACTTGTGCAAACCAATTTACATAGGCTTCACCGTTCTGGACCTATCAAAAACATTGATGTATGATTTCCATTACGGCTACATGAAGACTTTGTATGGCAACCGATGTCGACTTCTTTTTACAGACACAGACTCGCTATGCTATGAGGTCAGAACTAAAGATATCTACGAAGATATGGCATGTAACTCAGAATTTTTTGACACAAGTGATTACCCAGTGGGGCACAGTCTTTACTCAGCAACAAACAAGAAATTATTAGGTAAAATGAAGGACGAGACGGCAGGTGTGGCTATTGAAGAGTTTGTGGGGTTGCGGGCGAAGATGTATAGCATAAAGTGTGGTGGTGACGAGAAGAAACGGGCGAAAGGGATTAAGAAGATCGTGGTCAAGAAGGAGATTAAACATCAGAATTACGTCGACACCTTATTCAACAGCGGTAAAATGCGTCACAATATGAACATGATTCGATCAAATAAGCATGAACTAAACACAGTCACACTGAACAAGACTAGCTTATCAGCATTTGACGATAAGAGATACATATTGGATGATGCTATGTCTTCTTACGCTTATGGACATTGTGATATTGATTTTTTAAAATTGTTGGAAGAGATGTGTAATGTTTAATTCTATATTGTTGCTATATGTGCGTTATGTTATCATTTGCTTAATATGATTTGTTCAATAAAAGAATGTCTTGAAATTCTGTGTCCGTGTTCATTCACTTTGGGCTGATATAGACTGCCTGCGCACCTCAACGGTGTTAAACACGCAGGAATGTCTTAAAAAGCTATTACTGTTTTTTTATATCAATTAGTTGCAATGGATGCTAAACTTAAATCAATTTATTACAACCCCACCAACATTGCGGGGTTTTCTACAGCACCAAGATTGTACCATGAAGCTCGTAAGCAAGGACTGAATGTCAAGCTGAAAGATGTCCAACGGTGGCTACGTGGTCAGGAGACTTATACTCTCCATAAACCGCGTAGGCTTAGATTTAAGAGGCGTCGTACTGTAGTGAAAGGATTGAAGGATTTGTTCCAAGCTGACTTAGCAGACATGCAATCACTTGCAAAGCATAACGATGGGTTCAAATACTTGTTAGTAGCTATAGATTGCTTTTCAAAATATGCATGGGTTGTTCCAGTAAAAAACAAAGCAGCAAATACCATTCTAACAGCTCTCAAATCAGTGTTTGAAGAAACAAAACCCGATAACTTTCAAACTGATAACGGTAAAGAGTTTGTAAATAGTTTAGTTTATGACTACTGTAAAAGTAAAGGTATTAATGTATATACCGCAAAGAATAAAGAAACTAAGGCAAGTATGGCAGAACGATTCATACGTACTCTGAAGGGGAAAATTTACAAGTTTCTGACGGCGAATAACACTAAGCGGTATATAGATGATTTGCAAAGTATTGTGAAAACATATAACAACACCGAAAATCGCTATGGATTTATTCCCTCAGGGATCACTTTAGACGATGAAGATAAAATACGTGAAAAGCTATTTCCAGCTAGAGATATTGAAGTACGATATAAATTTCAACTTGGAGACGTTGTGCGCATTTCTAAAGAGCGTTTACCTTTCGAGCGTGGGTTTAATCAATTGTGGTCACGAGAAGTATTTACAGTCAATGAGCAGTTTCCTCATAACCCACCGGTATATCAAATTATTGATGCTAACAATGAAGTTATACTCGGTAAATTTTATGCGCAAGAGCTGCAGAAAGTTTATGTTACAGACGATACATATAAGATTGAAAAAATAATACGAATGCGCAAGACTAAGAAAGGTACAGAATACCTAGTCAAGTGGTTGGGGTACCCCAAATCAATGAACTCATGGGTACATGAACGCGATTTGCGACCTATTTAAGGGTACAAAACGTAGCCGTAGAGCTGCAGAACATGGGTACATGGGGATACAAAACGCACCTAGATGGGTACAGAATATGGGTATACAGTGTAACCATATGGGTTCAAACATACTTGTAGGGGTACAGAATAGGGGTACAAAGCGTACCCATAGAGCTACAATGCGTACCCGTAAGAGTGCATAATAGGGGCACATAGAGGTACAGAATAGGGGTACAAGTGGCACCTAAAGTGGTATTAAACAGGGGTACATGGAGGTTCAAATGACACCTATAGGGGTACATGGAGGTTCAAATGACACCTATAGGGGTACAGAATATGGGTACAAAACTCGGCTATGGGGTGCACAACAGAGGCATGGAATAGGGATACACAGGGGTACAAATGTCTTAAAAAGGAGCAATTAACAGCTTACATAAACAATGGATCATGTATGTCTCGACTGCAATCGTGCTTACACTTCTCGTCAGCATTTGCATAGACATAAGAAAACTTGTAGAGCTCAACCGCAAAATTTACCACCGGTTTCTCACGTTGACGTTCAAAGTTGTGATACTGATAGCGTACTATTACCTTTGGAATTACCGTTCACGTGTGTAGTAAGTGGTCAAACCGGGAGTGGAAAAACTAGATGGATATATCGATTATTGAAACATGGGCTATTTGATGAAAAGATAGATAAAATTTTATACTGTTATAGCATTTTTCAAGATATTTATAGTAATATGATGAACGAGATACCAAATTTAGAACTATACGAAGGTATACCCACAGAGTTTCCCTCATCTAATGGACAGATAATCTGTGTACTGGATGACTTAATGATTGAGGCAGCAAATGATAAAAAGCTTGCAGCAGCGTTTTCTCGCATGCGTCACAACAAGCTCAGTACGATATTTGTAACCCAAAACTTGTACCATGAAGGCAAGTATATGCGAACAATCACCCGCAATGCTCAGTATATGGTCTTGTTTCCCAACTTTCGAGATCAGTCAATGATACATACCTTGGGAAGGCAAATGTGGCCTTCAAAACCAAACTTTCTATCAAGCGCATTTGAGCAAGCAACAAGAGAAGCGTTTGGTTATTTATTTCTTGATTTGAAACCAGCTACAGAGAGTGTACTAAGGGTACGACAGAATATATTCCCTGACGATGAACAGTTGTTTGTATACTCTTAAAAAGGATTTCTTCATAATATAATTCGCATTATGTCTCGAAATATTGAACGTAATTTACCAGCGTTAAAGTTTCTTGGTGGATCATCTTCTAAAGTTGTTTCAGCTGTTATCAAAGTTGCACCTCTATCTCTACTTCACGCATTTGCGGAGATTGCATATAACATAGTACTAAACACCAAAACCAAACGTAAAGGTCTTAAAAGCATTGCAAGTAAACGCATTTCGGTTTCAAGAAAGAAAAAGTTGCTTAAACCTACTGTTGTAAAGTATTTGATTAATTACTTTAATAAACATTATGGCACGTAAAATGGCGGTGGTACCAGTAAGTTGGCTAGATGTCATGAAAAAGAAAAAAAAGAAAAAAAAAAGAAAAAAGAAAAACAAAACAAAAGAAAAAAAAAAAAAAAAAAAAACAACAAACCACAAAAAACAAAAAAACCCCCCCACGTTGGTGTACCCCTATCAGCATTTGGGAGGGGGAGAAAAAGTAGAGCTGTGGAACATAAAACTAAATGGAGAACACTTTATTCTTAAAAAGGCATCAACCAATCAAAATCGAGCATACAACTATATAAATACGTGTATTTTCAAAAGCTGATCAGTCTTAGCTTTGCTTTCATTGAAATCGGTCGTGTTTTGTTTAATCGTTCTCCATCTAAAGCATTTTATTAAATAGTAGCAATATATTATATTAGCTAACATTATTAAATTGTAATATACTATTAAATAACATGGAACATACTAAATATTGTACAACAACCGACGGAACACCACTCGTCTTATTTCGTTCGGGATGGAGCGTGTTCAGCAACTTCAATGTGGGACGGATAATGGTCAATGGCGTCAAATACAATTGTGTCGAGCAGTGGTACCAAAGCGAGAAGGCACGTTACTTCAACGACATGGAATCATACAAGGCGATAATGTCAACATTCAAACCATCACAACAGAAGAAGCTAGGTCGTCAGATCAAAAACTTCGATGCGGAGAAATGGTACGAAAATGCGACGTCAATAATGAAGATTGGACTACAGACAAAATTGGAGCAACTAGCTCATGTACGAGCGGCACTCATTGGTACAGAAAACGCACTAATAGCGGAGGCGTCAGAATGGGATCAGTATTGGGGGATCGGCAAAAGTATCTACGATCAGTCAAATCGCGATGTCTCGCAGTGGAAAGGACAAAACATTTTGGGTGGACTTTGGATGGAAATTCGAGACGAAGCGAAATAACTAATATGACAATAACAACGAACATTGGATGTAGTGTTGACTTGATGTACTTATCATGTGAAATTGATGATTTTGATTATGATATGCTGCGGTTTAATGGTGGTATTTGGAAATTTCAACCTAGAGGAACTATTAACTTTTTCAAATGGAAAGCTTGTATTAGTTGGTGTTAGGTCAGAATTTGAAGGAAATGAAATTTTTAATAGAGCGAGACAAAAATTGCAAAAATTGGACTATCAGTGCTTTTTAAACCTTGAACAACATGTTGTAAATGTAGCTGGTTTACTAAGAAGTGGGTTTACCCTGAATTTAACACATCTTTATGAGCAGCTTAGAAACAGTTACACAGTAATGTACGAAACAGAGCTGCATAATAGCATGAAGCTCACCCTAAATAAAGGTATAGGTTTGATTTTCAGTAGTGGGAATGTAGTGATAACAGGTAGTAAATGTGTAAATGATTTTTATTTGTTGTGCAATACAGTGTATAATATTCTTAAAAGGCTTCAATAAAATATTGTAATCAATCATGGAAGTTGTTGTTGTATGTGACTTGAGCGAACCGGTTGTTGAGTTTCCAACGGCATTTTGTGCAACCAGAGTTAGAGTAATGGATGTACAGCTTCCCGATAAATAAGTAAACATGCTGGGAGGCACCGTTGAGTATTTTTCAAACAAGTCGTGGAAACAATTTAAGGTTGAAAAAGGATACTATACAATTGATAATCTACTCTCATACCTAAACATGTTCAGTACCAGCATTGAGTTTACTGTCAGCCCATGCTGTGACATGGTTAGTGTTTACTTGCTAGATAACGCAGAAATAAAATTATTTCCCGAAATTCAGGAGTTGTTTGGCTTCGAAAACCATCATTTGAAAAATGGTAGACACGCAGGGAATAAATGTGTGGATCTTGGAAGGTGCAAACCAAGCTTCCTTATGGGTTCTTTTGTGAAAGAGCGAATGTTGAATGGAAAATACAAACCATTGCTACATGTAATATGAGCACCCAAAAATACTATATCGTTAGACTTGAATAACTGTATGTTTAAAGTGTTTGGATTTGAAGTGCTTGACCCTGAATTCAAACCCGTGGAGTTTTTTCAAGGAGCAAAAATGATTATTCGATTATATTTTTCATAAGTTCTTAAAAAGGATTGATGCAAGTGTTATACATCAATATGGCGCTACTTTTGTGCTTCAATTTGGCAAAACAATTGGA
The DNA here is from genome assembly GCA_030248225.1 of Trileptium ribeirensis. Taxonomy (NCBI): domain Eukaryota; kingdom Metazoa; phylum Nematoda; class Enoplea; order Enoplida; family Thoracostomopsidae; genus Trileptium; species Trileptium ribeirensis. The sequence continues at coordinate 36,479 of JASANE010029621.1, forward strand.
TGCAGTAGGATTCAAAAGCGTTAAGAAAAATGTAAAGAAGAAAAGTCTTAAAAAGGATCGTAAGAAGAAGAACAGCGAACATGGAAAACGTATGCAGCGTCGGAAAACTTAACTGGCAGGGGAATCAATACCCCGTTCAGCAATCGATCATCTCGACACAGCTGGTGGAAGTCGCATGTGAAACAACGTTACCAAGCATCGATACGGATGATTCGTTTCGTTTTAAAATTGGTGAAAGTGCTTTTGATTTAGTTGATATATCAGAAATTTTCGCATATATTGAATTTCAAATTATAAAGGGTGATGGGAACGAGATTAAAGACGCAAATCTTAAATTTACACCATGCAATATGTTTGGCTACGCACTTTTTTCTTCAGTTGAAATGAAAATAAATGGCGAACCAGTAACCTTTAACCAAAAGCATTACCCTTGGATGACGTATATTTTATTCATGCTACACATGACTGAGGAGCAAAGGAAACAATATTTAGCTGGATGTCTCTATAAACCGGATCAGACGTATATGTTTGATGATCTACAAGATAACGAAGGCTCAGTTTATAGGTATGCGTTGACTTCAATGTCACAAAAATGTGAACTTTACCTTCCTATCATTACAGACACACAGTTAACACCAACTTATCTACCCCCGAAAAGTAGACTAGAGTTTAAATTTACTCGAAGTTCACCATCACTGATATTATTGCATGAACCAGCTACTAAACTTTTAGTTTGAATAAACGATTTTAAACTTTACATACCAAAAGCAAGGCTGACATAACAAGCTCTGGAATGTCAAGATAAAATTTTAAATAGTAGTAGTGGGGTCGAATTTCCTAGTATACGATACAAGATTCAAACCCTTCCAGTAAATAAAGGGTTACAGAATGTGGATTGGACAATTTTTGAAGGATTATTACCACGTAGAATATACATTTGGGGAATAACACAAGAAGCATATGCTGGTGCACCAAAATCAAACTTGTTTAAGTTGAGTTTACCAGATATGAATAGTTTTACCGTGTTTATGAACGATGACAGATACCCGTGTAATATATCTTTACCGTGTAAGAGTGGTAACGACATGAGGTTATTTTGTAATACATTATATGCATTAAACAGCAGAACAGAGAATTTGAGATTAACCGAAGTCGGTTTTTAGACAAGGTGCAGGCTATCAGATATTTTGCATTGATTTGAGCAGAGATCACAGTAGCGATTGCAATTATCTTTCAAACCCACCAGATGGACAATTGAAGCTTTCTATTGATTTTGCGGAAGAGCTGAAAAAGGCTATTGTGATTTTCGCAATGGGAGAATTTACAGCGGAATTGAATATTAACTCAAATAAAGAAGTATTTTGGAATAAAATGTCTTAAATAGCTTTAGAAAACAGGTGAATCAACCATGTATAACAAACGTTTTATTACATTATATGTTGTGTTACTTGTAGCTGTTGTTGTGGAGACGGATATATTGTTAATAAATGATATATAACAAGTTTTTCAACTACTTGCCAATCTGAAGTCTATAAGCTTATAGTTTTCGCCAAATTTTATATTTGGTGAAAAGTCGTGGGAAATGCACCTAAATGTGTGTTTTTTTGTTGCTTTTAGTGTCTTATATGGGGTTTTCTGGGCCAACACGTTCATTGCGAGTGTCAAAAATATTGTGTGGCAAATATTTTTCACACTTCTGCTTCAGTCTTGGTATGAAAAATGAGATTTTTCTCAAGTGTCGGTTTGAATTCTTTAACGTTCTTTTCACGGTCAATTTGGGATTTTATTGAATTATTAAATTGTTAGTTGATTGTTTTTGTACTCGTTGTATCATGTTTTGTCTACTGCATACGTTGGCTATCAAAAGAGGCGGGCGTAACTATGACTCATCATTCACGGTTTATATAATGCTGCACCTGCGACCTGTGTGTAGGCTTTGTTTGTATGTGCTTTCTACAACTTACTTCGGGGGATTGTTCTCACCACTCGAATTCTGGCTCGCAAGCGAGCTTCACTAATGTATTGATTTAAGAAATTACATAACTATAAAAAGACTTATTTATATTTATAGTTGGACTTTTGTATACAGCAATAAGCCGACTCAAAGAAATCTTTTTAAAAAACATTAACTACTACGGTTTCAAAATACGCATTTGCGACAGTACATATTATTTGATAACAAGGTTTTTCGGTATAAGTAATAATATACCAGCACCCTTGGCCAAGTTTCGTGTACGTATTACATCTTACAATTTGATGAGAATCAATGCAATCAAACAAAGTTGAATTAAAGTCAGTGAACGCATAGTCACGATTCAGCTATAACAAGCTACAAGTGAAATCAAGATGACACAACTTTGAACAGATGGATCTTACGTTAGACCACAATGTATGTAGAAATCGATGGGCTTAATTTTTTATAGAACATTAGAATCTTTCACCTATGTATGCTAACATACGATTTAATAACATCAGCAAGTAGTTTGCACTCAATATTCATAAAACCAATGGCTATAGTCTGTGCGCAACCAAAATTATTGTTGGTTCCAGTACCTACACTTTTTTGTAACTATAGATGCGTCTGGACTTAATACATACTGGTCGTTACAAAAGTGATTATTTTGACTGGTAGTCAATTTGAAATGGTAAAATTAATGGCCAATTTCATATGCCAAGGGGTATAAAAAACTTTCTGAAAGCGACGCGACTATATTAGCAGGTAAAGTCTTCCAGTACATTGTTATAAAACGAACCCATGTCATGGGCAGTCCTTTCGTCCTAAATAAATTACAGTAAACAATTATTTGTAATAGATTTTATGCATTTAAGGCAGTTTGAAAGCCATTATATTGGTCTGTAATATAAGTGCGTCGGCTTAGTGTAGTTTTAAATTAATTGTTAATAAAAACGCGTTTTAGTATAAAACAGTTCAAATCCGGATTTCTAATTTTGGTCCAATTTCCTTGCTAAATGCTGTCGTGAAATGTATTACTATTATTGCGAATATGTAGATACATAAATCAATGAAAACATAGTATATATAGTTTCAACAGTTGTATGGAATGCGTGTATTGCTGCCACAACATTTTCATTACAACCGTCATTTGTTTATCTAGAGGACCGTCACTACACCAGATCATGCCGATATCATACAACCAAGTTCGACTAAAGCATCGTTCACAGAGAAATGTATGCACTGGATGCACATTGTAAACAGTATTTGCCTGTTTTACCTACACACTTTGTGCCAGTAACAGCCATGATTGATACTCAAGATGCGTCAGTTTTCCTACACAATTTGTGCCAGTAACAGCGCTTATTGATACTCAAGATGTGTCATTTTTTTCTACACAATTTGTGCCAGTAACAGCGCTTATTGATACTCAAGATGCTTGATTCGCGCTGATCATTTTACGGCTTTTGTAACACTTTGAAGTAATGGTTGCGGCGACAATACAAGTACAAAGTGTCGTGAATGCACATATTTATCCGTGAACTCTGCATAGTTAAAATTGTACTTCACAAAACACGATCTTGCGTTGCATGTACTTTTGGTCTAGAATTGATTTGAGATAGCTGTAATATAATTAAGCAGTATAAAATACATAATAGAATTTATTGTAATTTATGAAAGAGCCTTAACAAAATTTATATTTTTGAATTTTTTCAGAATTTTCGTTTTGCCACAATACTACATCTTGTTTTATGCAGATTGCAATTGAATGTATTTAGATTTTTTAGTAAAAAACAAGATTTATAATTAGCTAAAATAAAAACATACCGTTTAATTGCAAAAAAATGCGGTCCACATTTATTCAAAGTGTTCAGCTGTTAAGTTTCACATATCAACTACCAGTATTTTCTTGTCTTTACCGTTATAATATGAAATATTTTGCATATTGCAGATATCTGAAACATTTTCAAAGACATTACTGCAGCTGAGCAGTGTAACGAGGCAAATAAAACAAGATCGGCAATAAAATAAATATCTTCAAATATGACAAACTATCATTATAACATATTTAAATTTTTCGCATTTGATAATGTTTCAAATTTCATGTTTTGGATTGAATGGCTCAAAATTTTCAATAACAGATAAAATTTTTAGTTGTTTATTGTGACAAACTAATTTAATAACAGCATTAATACTCAAAATAACTCCCATATTTATCGAAACTAATATACGTGAACGAAATGTCGTTTTCAATCTAAAACAGTTAACTTCCGCGGCCAATAGAAAAATTTTAGCTGGAAATGACCTGAAGTTTACGTTATTTTAACATATTGAAAATTTCTCACAAGTGCTTAATAGTTTGCCATTTATTACAGTTGCTCCAAATGGCGGAGGTGAAACAGAATGACACCCAAGGAATTGCCCCAAAATTTATACACTGATGTAATATTTGTGGCGCTGATCACGAATCTGGCCTCTGTTTCCTGCATGACCCCTGGTTCCCGAGATATGACCTATTGAAGTTGGCCCTGTGTTTTGCTGTGCTCGTTCGCTCACTCACTGTAGGTCGACTCGGCAGCCGTCAGTAACTAGATGTGAGAACGCATCGCGAATAATAATAACGCGTATGTACAGTATATATATTATTATTTATTTATTTTCAGTATATATAGTTTTTTTATTTTCTTTTTATGTCAGTGGAGGCGGAGCTGATGATCGAAATTCCTAATTTTTTCACCGAACGGTTTCTAATGACCCTACGGTTTAATTTCCAGCAAAAAGTAAAACAAGCGAAAATTTTCTTCGCTTCACGCCAAAATAACCCATTGTTTTGCAACATATTGTTTGCCGTCAACCGGCAATAAATGTGGTACAGCAGCTATTCATTGACCAACTGGCTCGGTTTTTACCCCAAAAAATACCCCAAATTGTTTCTATGATCAATTTTCCAATGTCATTCAGGACCCGCCGCTGAGCCCTGGGCAAAACGCAAATTTCTCGATGGATTTATATAGAGTTCAACAATGCACCCCAGCGCACAATGCAATTTACACAGATTACAAAATATATTTTGATGGATAATGTGGATAGTTGTATTTCCGCGGAGCAATGTTGTTCACCGGCCGGCAATTTCTTGCGGGCAACTTCGGTGCGCGGCGAGAGAGGAGGTAGGGGAGAAGAGGCAGCGGTGAGTGATGCAAAGCCTGCAGGGAAAGGGTAAATATGGTTTGAATGAAGCCCGACAATTAGGGGGTAACACTACCCCCCTTATTAACACGTATGATGTAAACGACGAGATTTCAAGGTTTTGAATTTCCTATTAATCAGTGATAGTAGTGTAGTTCGATATATACGTTATGATCTTACATCATGGTTGTCTAAAGACTGTCTACTGAAACAGGGTAGGTAGTCTCTGTGTGAGATCGGAATCTAGATCAGGGGGTAACAAAAAATCTGCCCTACTATTCAATTTTTCTTCACAATTTTTTTTCATCTTCTCCAATTTGCCCTTAAATAATCTGTATTTTTGCTCATAATTTTTGTAATTCTTGAAATAAACGTTATCGTATTTCATGAGTATATTTGTTAAAAACTTACACTTTATTAGTTTTTGTTGCTATATCATAACAAAATGGCAGCCTTCGGTTATGCTGTAAAAATGCCTGTCCGTAGTGGAATGAGTGATCCAAATACACTTTGGCGATATGGCGAAGTTCCTGATTTTGCAAACGTCAATGAAACGTATAGTCGGAAAAAACTAAAATCGCATCCACCGGGATCGCTTGAAGAAACAGTTGAAAATTTTGTCAAAAGTTTTGAAATGGAAGCGAGTTACAAAATTGATCCAAAAGCAAGTGACTTATTTGTTTACGATTATACTTCAACTATGGCGTTATGGCGTTCGGTGTTATTGACTGTCTTTTCTAATAAAGTAACTATCACAATTAGTACTTAATGAATGCTTTTATAACCTTAGACCAAGTTATGATGTAGCAATTTATATTTTGCTGTTGCTTACTACCAGTTTAAGTAACAACAAGTCAAGTCTTTGACAATGATTGTTCACATATATTCTGTGTCAAAACGGTATTTATTAGTCACGTTGAAAATTTAGACACCGCTACAATCTGGGCCAGCTAGATTATCCAGTCTTTCTATATTCATAAAAATGTCGTTTCTCGGTATTTCAATCAAAGGGTCATTTTTTCGACGCCTGTAGCCGCCCACACACCCTGTATTAAATTTTGCCGTTTTGTATTGGAAGAAATTTACTGATGTACAATATTACCATACATGCCGGCGGGGGGGGGGGGGTAGGGGGGTAACCCCCTGAGGTCCGGACCCCCCCTGAGGCCGAAAAGTCCAGGGGGAGCACCCCCCCCGCTGTGCGCAGCACAAAACTTGCGCAAATTGTGCCTGCTTGTTGTTAGTGGTGCATATGCAGCTGTAAACTTGTGGAAAGGTTTTTGTTGAAAGACGTCATTCCCTGAAATAAAAGTTAACCGAAATACTTATTTATATACTAACTAGATTTAGACATTGAATGTCTGCTATGGTCCACGGTGGATTAACCACGAACTCAGCACTAAAATAGCACTGGAACACTCCATCGCCGTAGGAGTCGCACCCGATAGCTCAGCAGACAAAAGCCACGGGCGAGCTTTCTTATGCCACAGACCCATACCACATGAAATTGCTCGATTTTTACTTAGTTGTCATTTCATTTGTTTCTGAATTTGAGAGATTTCCTATTTGAGAGATCAGTGATTGCTCAAATAATTTACAATTACAATACAAATTATTACATGCACAGAGATGCTTTGTTTAACTGCTTCAGCGGGTTCGTTTTTACCACCGGAAACTATTACCAATAATTTATGTTGTGAACGGCACTCTAATATTTAAATAGTCGCACGCTGGGCTGCGCCAAGACCTGGCATACGACATTGAAACATGACATTACTAATTAGTTTGATATTTTCTGTTCAGCCAGACAAAGCATACGCGAGCAACCACTGATCTCGAGCAATGATTTCTCACGATCTATTGATCTTTATTGCTAACCTGCACTTTGAATCGGCACCAGTTTAGGCAGGGATAGATTAAAATAACTGAAAGAATTACTGTACATCAACAAATACGGTGAAAAAACGTGCGCAATGTGCGCCTTCGCGTTTCTTGCGGTGCATGTAGACAAACTGAACACGTAGGTGAAAAATATACATCCGACGATCAAAAAAAAGGTCCTCACGAGACCGACCCCCCTAGACAAATTTGGCCGGCCAGGGGGGATTACCCCCCTGAGATGGCCGCGACCCACGCCCCCCCGTGGGGGCCTCTACCCCCCCCTGGCATGACCGACCGTTGGCATGTATGAATATTACTTATAATATTATTATAGATATATAATAATAATAATAATGATTCAATATATCAATAATAATATTTTCCAGAAAATAACTACCGTTTAGCCTTTAGTATACTAAATTCCAGCAAATAAATAATTTTTGATTTACGTAGCTTTATAGAAAATAAAAATATCCCGTAATACTATTTGCTAGCAGATTTTGAATCGACTAGCATTTTACCTTCGACCATGTCCAATTTAAAAACCTGCCACACAAACTATCCGAAAGAATTTTAGTCAATCCTGTTTATCACGCAGCTGGGCGTCAGAATGTTCTATTTTCTGCCATGTTTCTTTCATATTAAAATTATTTAAAGTCCAACTTTCGCAGTAATTGGGAATTCACCGAACGACGCGCTTTGTATTATGATAACCGTAAAGGCGGCCTCAAAAATTAACGTTATACTTGAAAATCTTTTCAGTCCACCGTTGTCAATGTCTATTTCGCGTCAAATACTACAAGACATTTTAGCCTACCCCGTTGCTTATATCCGTGCAAACTCATATGAGGTAAGTTGGTTATTCTCTCAGCTGAGGCGTTGGCCCTTTCACTCTTTCTCTGAGCGCTAAACGCCCTTTCCCGCACATAGACTCCACAGGCGCCGCACGCCACCCCTATCTCTGCGCTGCCTACCCGGCTGATCCCTGAGATGCCAAAGACCAATCCCCCTGTGACACCCTGGCTATCCTCTGAGATATCGGGCCTCGAGTATGTATTCTTATTGGTAGCTTCGTGCTATTCAGTTGCATTTCAGCGTTATCTATAAATAATTGCGCTCGCTTATTAGAGAGAAAGGTGTAATTCAGACATGCTCATAGGAGAAAGAGGCGGATTATCTTCCTGACAATTTTCCGGCCGTTAACGGCCGGAAATATGGCGGCTGGACGTATAACAATTTTTTGTCATTAGTAGTAGGAAAAATGGCGATTCTGCGTCAAATGATTAATGACGTGTCAAATTTTTAGGGGAAATAATGATTAATTACCTGTCAAAAATGATTAATGACCTGTCAAATTTTTGGGGGGAAATAATGATTAATGACCCTGGGTCACGTGACGTCATCTGGAGGGTGATTAATTAGCATATTTAGCTAATCAATCGCAGCTGTCAAACCCAACAGTCCCAGCGTGGCTATTAAACCCAACAGTCTCAGCGAAGCTGGGCTATTAGAAGCGAGGATAATGAACAATTAACCCAAAGGGTAATTATTCATTATCTGAGGTAAATAAATAACGAAATTACATATAAAATGATTTATTAATAAATAGATAGTCCTACCGCAGCCATCAGCCTCAGCCATAGGTCAAGCCTATGGACAACCGTGCCCAGCTGCGGCAGGATACATTTAACAAAAACGACTGTTAAATACTGTCCAGAATGGATCATTTTGTACAAGTTCCAACACCTTGTCATCCTCTTCTGTCCATTCCATACTGCTGAATGCTTGAAATGGAATGTCTTCCTGCTTTATTTGAGGAACATTGTTAAATGTAATAAACTTCATCACGAGTGTGTCACAGTGTTTGAGGAATGCGAGCGGTCCATTGTATTTTCCCAAGTAACTATCAGCTGGTCGTCACTGTTGACATCCTAGAAATTTATTCCAGCATAATATTCAATCATACAAGTTGTATTGCAGTTTCTGCAAACTGAATCCATTTACATATTCAGACTAATTATGACTCTTATTTACCCTATGATTTCTATTAAAATATATTAATTATAAAATATATCGATTACACGTTTAATATATCGGGTCATTTGACTTTTGCAACATGTGCTGTAGATACTTATTCATTGTATTGTTTATTACACTTCGAAATATAAAGCTTAAAAAATATGTAAGATCCTTCTGTGCTTTCCGTAAAATGTTCATTTTCTGTACATAACATGATGTTTTGCTCATTGTCCGTTTCTGTAGTATTTTTCACTGACACGTAACGTTCTTTAGTATGTGAGCTCATCTATGATTTACTTATTCTCCATTATCTTATTCTCATTGAAATATACAATCCTCATCCAACGGTTAACAACATTATCACCGGCGTGCTAAAAATAATTCGACTGTTAAAACCAACTTTTTGTTAAAACAACCATCTTTTAACATTGAAAATACTTCGCTCATCGACAAAAATACTACGCTCATTCATAAAAATATTACATTCATTGATAAAAATACTACACTTTAGTTTAAAATTATACAATATATTTAACTTACCACACGTAACACTCTCTTTATCGGAAATTCTGCTTTTTATTTCGTGATGTACTGCTGACAGATCCTGGGCGGAGGTGGATATGGCAATGCATCTTGCTCCGTCACCGGTGGTTGGCAGTAATACTGAGCTAGTGATTCATTAGCATGATACAGATCATTAATTGGGACCCACGTTGGTTCCCAAACCACCTCAAATCGCAGCACATCAAAATCTTTTTTCTAAAATGAAAGTTAATAACTCAATCGGAATAAAATTTTTGAGCGACTTTTGCTGTGTGCTGTGATTAAACGTATAGTTATTTTATACTATATAAGTGTCACTCAATATAGAGGCATTGCTGCAGCTTATGTAATAGCACTATCATGACAAGAATATCCCTGGAAAATAGTCTACTCTAAATGTTCGTCTTCATCCTGACTTTCTCTGTATTGACGATAAATTAGGATTAGCCGATAAACTGGTAGCGTGATAAACTAATCATAGCCAAAACTTTAACACGTTTTTCAGCTCTCAGTAACTATTACGAATAAATTAAAGACATAAAAGAACTTACCGCTGCCACGAGATCTTTCACTCTGAACGTCGTGTTCTTCGGAACAACTGCGATTCCAACCATTGTTGAAGCGAAATAGGTTGCACTAACGATAAGGATTGGAAATGTATAAGTAACATAAACTGAGAGTTGTACAATACGCTAGGGATAACTCGTGCTTGTGTTACGGAAATTCGATGTTTTTATACTATTGATAAACCTACCTTTGACCTTCAGCAGATTGACGTCAATTGCGTAGGATATTTTAAAGTTATATCAATGAAATTTTTGTGTGGGATGAATCACGTGAAGATAGGAAACCCGGATCCTTAAGCAACGTGGTCTAAATAATTACCATGAAACTATTAAGAAATTTGCGTCCACTTATGTTATTAAAATGCATTGCGTGGGCTGTTTTCGTTACATTAAATCGAATTTCGGGGTATTTAAATTCATGTGAAAATCAGAAATGTGGATCTATGAGCGACATGGCACGATTAATAATCAATTGAACTGATTATATTCGCTAATTTACAGACTAAATTAAAATACGAAGAAATCGCTACTAATTATAAATTAATTACTCAATATTACATGTTATCTTACAATTTTAGCAATATTTGAACATCCGATTTTTACAATAGTCATATACACCTACTAAAATCCGATTTTTCGGTTCGTCGCGCAAATATACCCTAGGGTTAAATTTATACATATAAATATCGACGAAAATTTGCTTCTACTCAGTTTCGTGCTTGCTAAGATGTGTTATATTTAAGTGAATTTGGAATTGTAGTAGATTTAGCCATGATGAAGATGTACGTCGGTTTATTTTTCTTTGTGAGAAGGGGTGAATTTTTCAAACTTAGCCTATTTTAATGTATGACACCTCCTTCGAAAGCTTGCTCCGCGTAGATGAATATTTTGAGGGTATCAGCCTGATCCGACCCAACCCCGACCCGTCGGCACCCAAGGGATGAATTTTTCAAACTTAGTCGATTTTAATGTATGAATCGTCGCAGACCACGTCCAGGTTGATCATGAAATCACATTAATGTGCTGGTTGCCGAAGCACCCAAAAAGCAAACAATAAAATGTACAGTTTTTTACCACTTTTCGGCAAAAATTCCCAATCTTCCTACTAACAGCCCACATCACAAAAATAAGCAAATGTTTAAAAACTTTACGAAAGGTTTTCGGATACGAGGAATCCAAAAATGAGACACTTTGAACAAAATTTTAGGTTTGTAGTATGGGACTTTGACGGCTTTTATCTCCCTACTGGGAGCTCAAATCACAAAAATAAGCTAATTTTTAAAAACTTGAATAAAGGTTTCCGGATACGGGGATTCCAAAAATGTAGTAATTGGGACACTTTGAACAAGTTTTAGGTTTGTAGTATGAACCTTTGACGGCTTCTATCTCCTTACTGGGAGCCTAAATCACAAAAAATAAGCAGCAAGCATATTTCAATTTCAAGCATAATCGTATTGTAATATTGATTACAAGTAAGAGTAGATTGTTCACACATCTGTAGACAAGCTACATACATCTGTGCTGGATGCAAAAAGCATCCAAAATCAAAACAAACTATCGCTTCCCTCGTTTTCGCAGAAATTCCTTCAACTCCACAGAGGGTGGGAATGTGTCCGGTACGTCCATTCCCTGAGCCTCCTG
>JASANE010029622.1:0-10125 GCA_030248225.1 Trileptium ribeirensis
CGTATTGCTCAAATCTGTGCAAGCGGTTATAGCAACATTGCGCCAGACCCGTGCAAGCGGTTATAGCAATATTGCTAAATCTGTGCAAAGCGGTGTATAGCAACATTGCTAAATCTCTGCAAGCGGTTATAGCAATATTGCTAAATCTGTGCAAGCGGTTATAGCGACATTGCTAAATCTGTGCAAGCGGTTATAGCAACATTGCTAAATCTGTGCAAGCGGTTATAGGAACATTGCTAAATCTGTGCAAGCGGTTATAGCAACATTGCTAAATCTGTGCAAGCGGTTATAGAAACATTGCTAAAATCTCTGCAAAGCGGTTATAGCAACATTGCTAAATCTGTGCAAGCAGCCCTAGCAGACATTGCTAAATATGTGCAAGCAGTTATAGAACCATTGCTAAATCTGTCCAAGCAGTTATAGCTATAAACCTAAATATATCTAAAAGGAGATCATCAACATTGTTAAATCTGTGCAAGCAGCCACCAACATTGCTAAATTCATAACCTAATGAACTGCACCAACAACCCTAAATATATCCAAAAAAATCTAAGAACTTTGGTGCTAAATCTGTAGACCATTAGACCATTAGACCATTAGAACCATTAGACCATTAGACCATCTAAAAAACTGGTCTAACAGCTATATAGCTAAATATATTTGGAAAAAATTCATAACTAACTTTGGAAATTCATCTAACTTTGGTGCTAACAAATATATAGCATTGTTTATAAATGTCATCTAATGGTTATAGCTATAAAGTTAGACCATTAGACCATTAGACCATTAGACCATTAGGTGAACATTGCTAAATCTGTGCAAGCAGTTATAACAACATTGCTAAATATATACAAGCAGTTATAGCAACATTGCTCAATAAAAAATTTTTTTTTTTTTTTTTTTTTTTTTTTTTTTTTTTTTTTTTTTTTTTTTTTTTTTTTTTTTTTTTTTTTTTTTTTTTTTTTTTTATTTTTTTTTTTTTTTTTTAAATTATTTTTTTTTTTTTTTTTTTTAAATCTACAAGCGGTTATAGCAACATTGTAAATTTCTACAAGCGGTTATATAGCATTGCTAATATTATCAAGCGGTTATAGCAACATTGCTAAATCTCTGCAAGCGGTTATAGCAACAATGCTAAATCTGTCCAAGCGGTTATAGCAACATTGCTAATATACATAAATCCTGGTGTAAAGGGTTATAGAGACATTGCTAAATCTGTGCAAGCGGTTATAGCAACATTGCTAAATCTGTGCAAGTGGTTATAGCAACATTGTGTATCTGTGCAAGCGGTTATAGCAACATTGCTAAATCGCAAGCGGTTATAGCAACATTGCTAAATCTGTGCAAGCGGTTATAGCAACATTGCTAAATCTATGCAAGCGGTTATAGCGACATTGCTAAATCTGTGCAAGCGGTTACAGCAACATTGCTAAATCTGTGCAAGCGGTTATAGCAACATTGCTAAATCTGTGCAAGCGGTTATAGCAACATTGCTAAATCTGTGCAAGCGGTTATAGCAACAATGCTAAATCTGTCCAAGCGGTTATAGCAGCATTGCCAAACTTCAGCGGTTATAGCAACATTGCTAAATTGGCAAGCGGTTATGGCAACATTGCTAAATTGTGCAAGCGGTTATAGCAACAACGTTAAATCTGTCTAAGGGGTTATAGCAACATTGCTAAATCTGTGTAAGGGGTTATAGATACATTGCTAAATCTGTGCAAGCGGTTATAGCAACATTGCTAAATCTGTGCAAGCGGTTATAGCAACATTGCTAAATCTGTGCAAGCGGTTATAGCAACATTGCTAAATCTGGGCAAGCGGTTATAGCGACATTGCTAAATCTGTGCAAGCGGTTATAGCAACATTGCTAAATCTGTGCAAGCGGTTATAGCAACATTGCTAAATCTGTGCAAGCGGTTATAGCAACATTGCTAAATCTATGCAAGCGGTTATAGCGACATTGCTAAATCTGTGCAAGCGGTTACAGCAACATTGCTAAATCTGTGCAAGCGGTTATAGCAACATTGCTAAATCTGTGCAAGCGGTTATAGCAACATTGCTAAATCTGTGAAACCGGTTATAGCAACATTGCTAAATCTGTGCAAGCGGTTATAGCAACAATGCTAAATCTGTCCAAGCGGTTATAGCAACATTGCTAAATCTATGCAAGCGGTTATAGCGACATTGCTAAATCTGTGCAAGCGGTTACAGCAACATTGCTAAATCTGTGCAAGCGGTTATAGCAACATTGCTAAATCTGTGCAAGCGGTTATAGCAACATTGCTAAATCTGTGCAAGCGGTTATAGCAACATTGCTAAATCTGTGCAAGCGGTTATAGCAACAATGCTAAATCTGTCCAAGCGGTTATAGCAACATTGCTAAATCTGTGTAAGGGGTTATAGAGACATTGCTAAATCTGTGCAAGCGGTTATAGCAACATTGCTAAATCTGTGCAAGCGGTTATAGCAACATTGCTAAATCTGTGCAAGCGGTTATAGCAACATTGCTAAATCTGTGCAAGCGGTTATAGCAATATTGCTAAATCTGTGCAAGCGGTTATAGCAACATTGCTAAATCTCTGCAAGCGGTTATAGCAATATTGCTAAATCTGTGCAAGCGGTTATAGCGACATTGCTAAATCTGTGCAAGCGGTCATAGCAACATTGCTAAATCTGTGCAAGCGGTTATAGCAACATTGCTAAATCTGTGCAAGCGGTTATAGCAACATTGATAAATCTGTGCAAGCGGTTATAGCAACATTGCTAAATCTCTGCAAGCGGTTATAGCAACATTGCTAAATCTGTGCAAGTGGTCATAGAAACATTGCTAAATCTGTGCAAGCGGTTATAGCAACATTGCTAAATCTGTGCAAGCGGTTATAGCAACATTGCTAAATCTGTACAAGCGGTTATATCAACATTGCTAAATCTGTGCAAGCGGTTATAGCAACATTGCTAAATATAGGCAAGCGGGTTATAGCAACATTGCTAAATATCTGCAAGCGGTTATAGGAACATTGCTAAATCTGTGCAAGTGGTTATAGAAACATTGCTAAATCTGTGCAAGCAGTTATAGCAACATTGCTAAATCTGTGCAAGCGGTTATAGCAACATTGCTAAATCTCTGCAAGCGGTTATAGCAACATTGCTAAATCTCTGCAAGCGGTTATAGAAACATTGCTAAATCTGTGCAAGAGGTTATAGAAACATTGCTAAATCTGTGCAAGCAGTTATAGAAACATTGCTAAATCTGTGCAAGCGGTTATAGCAACATTGCTAAATCTGTACCAGCGGTTATTTCAACATTGCTAAATCTGTGCAAGCGGTTATAGCAACATTGCTAAATATCTGCAAGCGGTTATAGGAACATTGCTAAATCTGTGCAAGTGGTTATAGAAACATTGCTAAATCTGTGCAAGCAGTTATAGCAACATTGCTAAATCTGTGCAAGCAGTTATAGCAACATTGCTAAATCTGTGCAAGCGGTTATAGCAACATTGCTAAATCTGTACAAGCGGTTATATCAGCATTGCTAAATCTGTGCGAGCGGTTATAGCAACATTGTTAAATATCTGCAAGCGGTTATAGCAACATTGCTAAATCTGTGCAAGCGGTTATAGCAACATTGCTAAATCTGTGCAAGCGGTTATAGCAACATTGCTAAATCTGTGCAAGCGGTTATAGCAACATTGCTAAATCTGTGCAAGCGGTTATAGCGACATTGCTAAATTTGTGCAAGCGGTTATAGCAAAATTGCTAAATCTGTGCAAGCGGTAATAGCAACATTGCTAAATCTCTGCAAGCGGTTATAGCAATATTGCTAAATCTGTGCAAGCGGTTATAGCGACATTGCTAAATCTGTGCAAGCGGTTATAGCAACATTGCTAAATCTGTGCAAGCGGTTATAGCAACATTGCTAAATCTGTGCAAGCGGTTATAGCAACATTGCTAAATCTGTGCAAGCGGTTATAGCAACATTGCTAAATCTGTGCAAGCGGTTATAGCAACATTGCTAAATCTGTGCAAGTGGTTATAGAAACATTGCTAAATCTGTGAAAGCGGTTATAGCAACATTGCTAAATCTGTGCAAGCGGTTATAGCAACATTGCTAAATCTGTACAAGCGGTTATTTCAACATTGCTAAATCTGTGCAAGCGGTTATAGCAACATTGCTAAATATAGGCAAGCGGGTTATAGCAACATTGCTAAATATCTGCAAGCGGTTATAGGAACATTGCTAAATCTGTGCAAGTGGTTATAGAAACATTGCTAAATCTGTGCAAGCAGTTATAGTAACATTGCTAAATCTGTGCAAGCGGTTATAGCAACATTGCTAAAATCTTTGCAAGCGGTTATAGCAACATTGCTAAATCTCTGCAAGCGGTTATAGCAACATTGCTAAATCTGTGCAAGTGGTTATAGAAACATTGCTAAATCTGTGCAAGCAGTTATAGCAACATTGCTAAATCTGTGCAAGCGGTTATAGCAACATTGCTAAATCTGTACAAGCGGTTATATCAACATTGCTAAATCTGTGCAAGCGGTTATAGCAACATTGCTAAATATCTGCAAGCGGTTATAGGAACATTGCTAAATCTGTGCAAGTGGTTATAGAAACATTGCTAAATCTGTGCAAGCAGTTATAGCAACATTGCTAAATCTGTGCAAGCGGTTATAGTAACATTGCTAAATCTGTGCAAGCGGTTATAGCAACATTGCTAAATCTGTACAAGCGGTTATATCAGCATTGCTAAATCTGCGCGAGCGGTTATAGCAACATTGCTAAATATCTGCAAGCGGTTATAGCAACATTGCTAAATCTGTGCAAGCGGTTATAGCAACATTGCTAAATCTGTGCAAGCGGTTATAGCAACATTGCTAAATCTGTGCAAGCGGTTATAGCAACATTGCTAAATCTGTGCAAGCGATTATAGCAACATTGCTCAATCTGTGCAAGCGGTTATAGCAACATTGCTAAATATCTGCAAGCGGTTATAGCAACATTGCTAAATCTGTGCAAGCGGTTATAGCAACATTGCTAAATCTGTGCAAGCGGTTATAGCAATATTGCTAAATCTGTGCAAGCGGTTATAGCAACATTGCTACATCTGTGCAAGCGATTATAGCAACATTGCTCAATCTGTGCAAGCGGTTATAGCAACATTGCTAAATATCTGCAAGCGGTTATAGCAACATTGCTAAATCTGTGCAAGTGGTTATAGAAACATTGCTAAATCTGTGCAAGCGGTTATAGCAACACTGCTAAATCTGTGCAAGCGGTTATAGCAACATTGCTAAATCAGTACAAGCGGTTATATCAACATTGCTAAATCTGTGCAAGCGGTTATAGCAACATTGCTAAATATCAGCAAGCGGGTTATAGCAACATTGCTAAATATCTGCAAGCGGTTATAGGAACATTGCTAAATCTGTGCAAGTGGTTATAGAAACATTGCTAAATCTGTGCAAGCAGTTATACCAACATTGCTAAATCTGTGCAAGCGGTTATAGCAACATTGCTAAATCTGTGCAAGCGGTTATAGCAACATTGCTAAATCTCTGCAAGCGGTTATAGCAACATTGCTAAATCTGTGCAAGTGGTTATAGAAACATTGCTAAATCTGTGCAAGCAGTTATAGCAACATTGCTAAATCTGTGCAAGCGGTTATAGCAACATTGCTAAATCTGTACAAGCGGTTATATCAACATTGCTAAATCTGTGCAAGCGGTTATAGCAACATTGCTAAATATCAGCAAGCGGGTTATAGCAACATTGCTAAATATCTGCAAGCGGTTATAGGAACATTGCTAAATCTGTGCAAGCGGTTATAGCAATATTGCTAAATCTGTGAAAGCGGTTATAGCAACATTGCTAAATCTCTGCAAGCGGTTATAGCAATATTGCTAAATCTGTACAAGCGGTTATAGCGACATTGCTAAATCTGTGCAAGCGGTTATAGCAACATTGCTAAATCTGTGCAAGCGGTTATAGCAACATTGCTAAATCTGTGCAAGCGGTTATAGCAACATTGCTAAATCTGTGCAAGCGGTTATAGCAACATTGCTAAATCTCTGCAAGCGGTTATAGCAACATTGCTAAATTTGTGCAAGTGGTTATAGAAACATTGCTAAATCTGTGCAAGCGGTTATAGCAACATTGCTAAATCTGTGCAAGCGGTTATAGCAACATTGCTAAATCTGTACAAGCGGTTATATCAACATTGCTAAATCTGTGCAAGCGGTTATAGCAACATTGCTAAATATAGGCAAGCGGGTTATAGCAACATTGCTAAATATCTGCAAGCGGTTATAGGAACATTGCTAAATCTGTGCAAGTGGTTATAGAAACATTGCTAAATCTGTGCAAGCAGTTATAGCAACATTGCTAAATCTGTGCAAGCGGTTATAGCAACATTGCTAAATCTGTGCAAGTGGTTATAGCAACATTGCTAAATCTATGCAAGCGGTTATAGCAACATTGCTAAATCTGTGCAAGCGGTTATAGCAACATTGCTAAATCTGTACAAGCAGTTGTAGCAACATTGCTAAATCTGTGCAAGCGGTTATAGCAACATTGCTAAATCTGTACAAGCGGTTATAGCAACATTGCTAAATCTGTGCAAGCGGTTATAGCAACATTGCTAAATCTGTGCAAGCGGTTATAGCAACATTGCTAAATCTGTGCAAGCGGTTATAGCAACATTGCTAAATCTTTGCAAGCGATTATAGCAACATTGCTCAATCTGTGCAAGCGGTTATAGCAACATTGCTAAATATCTGCAAGCGGTTATAGCAACATTGCTAAATCTGTGCAAGCGATTATAGCAACAACGCAACATTGCTAAATATAGGCAAGCGGGTTATAGCAACATTGCTAAATATCTGCAAGCGGTTATAGGAACATTGCTAAATCTGTGCAAGTGGTTATAGAAACATTGCTAAATCTGTGCAAGCAGTTATAGCAACATTGCTAAATCTGTGCAAGCGGTTATAGCAACATTGCTAAATCTCTGCAAGCGGTTATAGCAACATTGCTAAATCTCTGCAAGCGGTTATAGCAACATTGCTAAATCTGTGCAAGTGGTTATAGAAACATTGCTAAATCTGTGCAAGCAGTTATAGCAACATTGCTAAATCTGTGCAAGCGGTTATAGCAACATTGCTAAATCTGTACAAGCAGTTATAGCAACATTGCTAAATCTGTGCAAGCGGTTATAGCAACATTGCTAAATCTCTGCAAGCGGTTATAGCAACATTGCTAAATCTCTGCAAGCGGTTATAGCAACATTGCTAAATCTGTGCAAGTGGTTATAGAAACATTGCTAAATCTGTGCAAGCAGTTATAGCAACATTGCTAAATCTGTGCA
The DNA here is from genome assembly GCA_030248225.1 of Trileptium ribeirensis. Lineage (NCBI taxonomy): Eukaryota > Metazoa > Nematoda > Enoplea > Enoplida > Thoracostomopsidae > Trileptium > Trileptium ribeirensis. The sequence continues at coordinate 7,371 of JASANE010029622.1, forward strand.
AGCGGTTATAGCAACATTGCTAAATCTGTGCAAGCGGTTATAGCAACATTGCTAAATATCTGCAAGCGGTTATAGGAACATTGCTAAATATGTGCAAGTGGTTATAGAAACATTGCTAAATCTGTGCAAGCAGTTATAGCAACATTGCTAAATCTGTGCAAGCGGTTATAGTAACATTGCTAAATCTGTGCAAGCGGTTATAGCAACATTGCTAAATCTGTACAAGCGGTTATATCAGCATTGCTAGATCTGTGCGAGCGGTTATAGCAACATTGCTAAATATCTGCAAGCGGTTATAGCAACATTGCTAAATCTGTGCAAGCGGTTATAGCAACATTGCTAAATCTGTGCAAGCGGTTATAGCAACATTGCTAAATCTGTGCAAGCGGTTATAGCAACATTGCTAAATCTGTGCAAGCGATTATAGCAACATTGCTCAATCTGTGCAAGCGATTATAGCAACATTGCTAAATATCTGCAAGCGGTTATAGCAACATTGCTAAATCTGTACAAGCGGTTATAGCAACATTGCTAAATCTGTGCAAGCGGTTATAGCAATATTGCTAAATCTGTGCAAGCGGTTATAGCAACATTGCTAAATCTGTGCAAGCGATTATAGCAACATTGCTCAATCTGTGCAAGCGGTTATAGCAACATTGCTAAATATCTGCAAGCGGTTATAGCAACATTGCTAAATCTGTGCAAGTGGTTATAGAAACATTGCTAAATCTGTGCAAGCGGTTATAGCAACATTGCTAAATCTGTGCAAGCGGTTATAGCAACATTGCTAAATATGTACAAGCGGTTATATCAACATTGCTAAATCTGTGCAAGCGGTTATAGCAACATTGCTAAATATCAGCAAGCGGGTTATAGCAACATTGCTAAATATCTGCAAGCGGTTATAGGAACATTGCTAAATCTGTGCAAGTGGTTATAGAAACATTGCTAAATCTGTGCAAGCAGTTATAGCAACATTGCTAAATCTGTGCAAGCGGTTATAGCAACATTGCTAAATCTGTGCAAGCGGTTATAGCAACATTGCTAAATCTCTGCAAGCGGTTATAGCAACATTGCTAAATCTATGCAAGTGGTTATAGAAACATTGCTAAATCTATGCAAGCAGTTATAGCAACATTGCTAAATCTGTGCAAGCGGTTATAGCAACATTGCTAAATCTGTACAAGCGGTTATATCAACATTGCTAAATCTGTGCAAGCGGTTATAGCAACATTGCTAAATATCAGCAAGCGGGTTATAGCAACATTGCTAAATATCTGCAAGCGGTTATAGGAACATTGCTAAATCTGTGCAAGCGGTTATAGCAACATTGCTAAATCTGTGCAAGCGGTTATAGTAACATTGCTAAATCTGTGCAAGCGGTTATGGCAACATTGCTAAATCTGTGCAAGCGGTTATAGCAACATTGCTAAATCTGTGCAAGCGGTTATAGCAAAATTGCTAAATCTGTGCAAGCGGTTATAGCAACATTGCTAAATCTGTGCAAGCGATTATAGCAACATTGCTAAATCTGTGCAAGCGGTTATAGCAACATTGCTAAATCTGTGCAAGCAGTTATAGCAACATTGCTAAATCTGTCCAAGCGGTTATAGCAACATTGCTAAATCTGTGCAAGCGGTTATAGCAACATTGCTAAATCTGTGCAAGCGGTTATATCAACATTGCTAAATCTATGCAAGCGGTTACAGCAACATTGCTAAATATCTGCAAGCGGTTATAGCAATATTGCTAAATATCTGCAAGCGGTTATAGCAACATTGCTTAATCTGTGCAAGCGGTTATAGCAACATTGCTAAATCTGTGCAAGCGGTTATAGCAATATTGCTAAATCTGTGCAAGCGGTTATAGCAACATTGCTAAATCTGTGCAAGCGGTTATAGCAACATTGCTAAATCTGTGCAAGCGGTTATAGCAACATTGCTAAATCTGTGTAAGCGGTTATAGCAACATTACTAAATCTGTGTAAGCGGTTATAGCAACATTACTAAATCTGTGTAAGCGGTTATATCAACATTGCTAAATCTATGCAAGCGGTTACAGCAACATTGCTAAATATCTGCAAGCGGTTATAGCAATATTGCTAAATATCTGCAAGCGGTTATAGCAACATTGCTTAATCTGTGCAAGCGGTTATAGCAACATTGCTAAATCTGTGCAAGCGGTTATAGCAATATTGCTAAATCTGTGCAAGCGGTTATAGCAACATTGCTAAATCTGTCCAAGCGGTTATAGCAACATTGCTAAATCTGTGCAAGCGGTTATAGCAACATTGCTAAATCTGTGCAAGCGGTTATAGCAACATTGCTAAATCTGTGCAAGCGTTTATAGCAACATTGCTAAATCTGAGCAAGCGGTTATGGCAACATTGCTAAATCTGAAGGGACCCGTTTGTAACCAATATACAGAAGACAGGGTGTCCTTGTTGTGCCCGGGAAATCCCCTTACTATCTACCATGCGTAGTGGAATGCCCCAATTAAAATTATTTGCCGCAGTCAAAGCCTGTGGAAAAGCTAACTATGTTGCGGAATATACAATATTGCACTCATTACTGGCCACTGGTATATGCCAAGAACATCTATTATTATGTCATACCACAGAAGCGTAAGTTTCCGGTATGATATTTGTTCTCAAAGATACCAAGTGATACTGTTGTAGAGTTTCAATGTAAACAATTCAAGAAGCAACATTGTTAAAATCATCTACACATTAGATGTATGTGAGGTACAACTTACA
>JASANE010029624.1:0-12031 GCA_030248225.1 Trileptium ribeirensis
TTGAAGTCTTTTTATTCACATATTTTTGTGTTTCCTTGCCTTTACAACATGTATATCGTTGTTTTTGTGGCATATCTAAAATACTTTATCGGCGTCATTGTTAATGTTATCGTTGTTTTATGTCGTCCTATGTTTTAAATGGGTATTTCTTTTTGCTGAGGATTCTGTCATAAATTGTCGAAATAAAGTATTAAGGTTTGTCACAACTGTTTTTGTCAGGTCGGTTGTTTTTGACGTCTACTGATAATGCTTGGGGGATGCTGGTGGTAGGCCTCTGAGAATACCAAACTTTACCTGGGGGACCCGGCGAAATCCTGATGGAGCTCGAAAATTTGTGGAGAGGCTACTAGTAGCGCCTCCTTATTTATTTTTGTTTTTATATAAATTATTACTAACAATAATTGTAATTAACTGCTATACTTTCTTCTACCAAGTTGGGCATCAGTTCAAACGCACAAATATAGTATCTCGCTGGCGAGGGCGCCCCCTCCATAGCCGCACGTCCCTGGTTCGCGGCGAGGTGCCCCCAGATCGTGCCTCCCTCCCCACAAATTTTCGATGACCCCGGTTTTATTCCCACGTCCAGAAAATTTTGTTCCCTACAACGAAATTGAACCGGAGGCAGCTCTTTTTTTCGTGCATCCCCGATATCGGGTCCGCCACCAGTTCTATAGAGGGCTGCCCCTATCGTGCCTCTTCTCACAAATTTTGACCCTACCGTGATGCCATATCAGCAGAATTTGACTGTAAGTCAACAGGAATTTGCTGTGATAAATACTGTTGAATTGTTTTATCACAAACGTCTTTGTTGTGTTAGCACCACAAGGAGTGCTTCGCAAGCTCCGCATCGTCCGCAGTTTTAAGCTTAGTCGGCCACTCTTGAAAGTATTCCTCCTTTCTTGAATTTTGTAATCTGAAGCATGTGTACATGATAGGTAACACCGCTTCTTTTAATTCTTCGTTACATCACAGCAGGCATCATCCTATTGTAGTTTCTTGGAGAAAAGCCACAACCTCCTGACAGGGGCGATTGTAAGTGAAAGGAAGAGAAGCCGCAATTAACCGTCACGTTTTTCTGGGAAATTCGGATAATATTCGCCTTTTTAGTACTTTTTTGCGTATGACCTAACGATCTATCGACAGTTTCAGTTGGAGTTTATGGTTGTTTGGGTGGCCCGGTCGGGAAGTTTTGGTTTTTTCGATATCTTTATAGATGTACGTGTAGACAAAATTAGAAGATTTTGCAATTAGGTTTGTTGATTTTCGTGAACTATACACGGCATCTGTAATTAAAAAATGCGCGATATGGTGCGTATGGTTAATCCTGGAGCGTTGGCCACAAAGTTGGGCCTTAAATGCCTATGTTTAACACGTGATGTATAAAGTGTAGGGGTGTTTATTGTAAAATATTTTTTATATTTCGGGCTTAAAAAATTCGATATTGCTATGAAATATCAAAAAGGTATACACCCGGTATTTTTGGACCAAAAATCAGATCTTTGGTCGGTTTAAAGGCTATGATTTTAAAGTCAAAATAAAAAATCGGAAGAAAGTCAAGGAGCCTTACTGTATCGACTTTTCTGCCAAATTTGATGTGTCTAGCTTGAAAATTCGAGAAGGAGAAGCATCTTGAGGGGTCCAAAACCCGTAATTTTCGATCACGTGGCGTCACAGTAGTACAAATTTTAATCTCAACTCTTGCTTGAAGCCTTAATATTAAGTTTAGTTGGACAAATTGGTTTGTAGATGGCAGATCCCATTCGAGGAATGTAAAGTATTTTTTGATCCCCTGATTATGATGTTGCCTCTTTTATTACCCTGTCTATGAAATGATTTACCTCCAAATAACCCATATGTATGATTTCGGCTTTTTAGGCCCTCAGAATATCCTAACCTTAAAAATGACCAAATTTTGCTGCCAGCTTCTGTTTGAAGCTCTTAAATTAATTTTTGCTGAGCAAATTAGTATTTAGTGCACTGCTACTAGTTCAGGGAGGGTAAAGTAAATTTTTTAGATAGCCTAAGAAAAAATTTGGCTCTTTTAGCCCCCAAAGTACCCTAAGTTATCCTAATTACCAAATTTCTGTGTCAGCTCCTGTTTGAAGTTCTTAAATTAATTTTGGCTGAGTAAATTGGAGTTTAAAGGACAATACTAGGTCGAGGAAGGTCAAGTTTATTCTTTGGATAGCCTAAGTACGATTTTAGTTTTTGTACCCCTCCAAAATAGCCTAATGTACCATAAAACAGCTAAATTTTCGCTGTCGGGGCTTGTTTGAAGTCCGTAAATCTAAATGTTGCAGGGCAAATACTGTATGTGTTAATTATTTGTTGGAAAAAAGGCTAATCTAAGCTTTATTACTTAGATAAAGATTTTCCGCCGTTATTAGTACTTTTTGGTGAAAAAGGACATACTAGAAGGAGAAATGACTTACGAGCATGGACAAAAGACTCTCTGACTAAATAATGTTATTAGGAAACGGGTATTATATATAATGTGCTTAAATAGCTGAGTTGATTCTGGTGAAAATGCTGGGAATTTATGAAACTGGCATACTGCTGAATGAGAAAAGCACTTGGCGGCAATTGTCTTGGTTTGTGGACAACAAAATAGCTCAAACCAAGACAAGTGTTGTGAAACATTTTTCTCTTATTCCTCTTATCTCTTATTTTTCTCTTTTCCCTTATGCTTAGCAATATACCCTGTTTCGTTAATTACCACAGAGCGTTTTTCAGCAGCATACCTGTTTATCCATTTAAGCACACTATCCACAATACCCGCCTTATCCCCAGGGGTTTTTTTCATGCCCATACAAGGCATTTTTTCCTTTTGTTATAATTAGCTGTATTTTGCAACATATTACATACATGGGTGACAGTAATCCTAGTAGTACTACTAAGCGAAGTGGAAAGTATAGCGTTTTAAAACATGCTTTTAAAAAGTGGGGTTGGCAATCCAAATGTTGTGACAGAAGAGCTGTTGTATTCACAGCGATATGCTCTTGCGTCGATGTAAACCATTATGACTATATTCTAGCAGCCACTGCATAATCTCGCGCTCTTGAAATTTATTCTGTGTTGGAATAAAATACTGACATAATTTTTATGCAAAGAAAGGTACTTAGTGTTAGAAGTATTGTGCGTGTATTTTTCGACCAAAGAATTTTAGATAAACTTTTTAACGCAGACAGTTTTCTCTATAATAAAATACTTTACGCAGTGAACGTGGAAATTGAGCCCTCATAAGTCATAATGGCTATGTTTATGTTGTTTCCGATGTATCGTAATTTTTACTAAACATGCTTTACGCTCTTGAAAAGTTACGGACAGCAATAAAAGCAAACTTTAGAAATATTCACGAATAGCAATTGAACAACGGTTTAATTTTTCTCGAAGTGTTCGTGAATGTTTCGCGAACGATTCACGATCATTTTGTTTATATTTCTCTCTGCAATTGTAGACATTGCTCCAAAGTAATCACATCCGAAATGTCTCTTCGACCGTGATTAAAGGCGTGTTCACACGCTCAAACTTTTTGCTTAGATTTTGAGCTCAAAATTTGATACTGATTTTTAAATAAAAATTGTGATATTTTAAAATTTGAGATTAATATTTGAGCTCAAGCTTTTTCAGGCAATACATCTCGTCCATGATTGGCTACAGCATTATTCATGAAATGTTTGAACAGCGTTCACACGTTGAAACTTGATAAAAAAGCTTTCAAAATTTGATCAAAATCTGAGCTCAAGTTTTGATCAAAATTTGAGCAAAAAGTTTGAGCGTGTGAACACGCCTTTACATTTTCCTGCTAATTTATATTTTTATATAACCCGTTTACTTTTCGTTTCGTGCTTGCCATCTTAGAATATCGTATTACATTATTTTTCTTTATTTTTGTCCCTAAAATGCGTTTCTTACCTTCGATTGATTTCGGGTAAACGAAAAATCTCGATTTTCAGAATTAACTAATTACGTATCTAATTTTTATTGAACGAAATTTCGATCAGTCAAAATTAAGTTTTCCAACAAGTTTGGTAACGATGGATGGCTCATATTCTCAGTCATCTTAGATCAGTCTTTGTCCCATGAATTCTTTTGTTGCTTCGCCTACAATGGTTGGGTATGCCGGTTTGCTCATAAGGCGGATGGATGTGGAGCAATTTCTGCCATATCTATCAAAATATTGTCTCCAATGAAAAACTATACAGCCACAGAACTTCGGCAAACGACGCAAAGAGCAATTATTTTTCTGTCGTTTGTACACAAGAGTGTTACGAAGTACATTTGTTCATTAGGCGTTTTTGATACTAACCTGTAGTTTACTTAACTTGGCGCATTTTGCTTTGCCACGTTTATATATATCATTTTATTCGGACGAAATGCCGGATGTGACACTGCTATAATTTTGTTTTATATAGCGGTTTAGTTTTCGTCATCAAATGTCTTAGTAGCATTGTTTACGTAACAATTTTGGACAATGAAGACGAATTATCCGATGACGTTCACGTAGAATGATTAGTTTCTGCACGTAGAATTAGACAAATCTTATTTAATAATATTTTAAGCATAAAGATACAAATACACGATGGCATATTTTAGTTACAGTACTCGCCAAAAATGACCGTCGCATTTCGAGCGAGCGAGTCTCGAGCGAGTCTCGAGCGAGTCGCGAGCGAGCGACAGTCATTTTTGGCGGGTACTGTATTTTGTAGTGGTAGATATGCAATCTTGCATAAAGATCGCTGCCTTAATAACATTTTACATGTCAGTACACTTTTCTTCTTGGAACACTTCAGAACATTTCATTTTCGACATTAATAATAATTAGTGACTGGAACAAAAAGGAAATATCAGATTATGGAACGTAGATTAGGAGCAATCTTAAGCGAGCTGGCAATGGCAAAACTGTGTGTAACTCTCGTTATCGGCTAACAAAAATTAATGTCTCTCGCCGTATTTAAAGTTCAGTAATCGGGTCATATAATATATTATTATTATTAATATTATTAATTATGCCGTGGAGTTTATTCCCTGTCTGACAAAAACAATGAACAGTTACAAAACATGTTAAATTAGCTAGGTATATTTATTTTTAATTTTAATGTAAAATATACAGCTTACGTACAATTTGTTTTTGCATGTAGATGTCAATGTCAATTAAATACAGTTACAATCAGAATTAAGTGCACGTAAAGTGGTACGTATACAAGTCGAACTATATCGCATCGATGGATCTTCATTTGAACGAAACAACGCAAAGTAACCTTTTTACTAAATTATTTTTATTATTTTAACGCAATCGCAATTCGTTAAATTTAACGGGAACTAACATTTCTATTATATTTTTATTTTAACGCGATCAAAATTCATTAAATTTTTCGTAAACCAGTGATTTTCGTGTCATCGAAATCGAACGAAGCTTCGTTCGATTTTTGAGCACTTAATTCTGATTGCATGTCGCTGTAAATAAATAAATAAAATCGGAATTACATACGCTGTTTCAAATCAATTGGCTTAGCTAGATATGTGTATCTTTATAAGTATCGCCTATTAAATAATTCAACCGAGATGTGTTCGCAGCTTATATTATCAAAACGCAATCCGATAGTTTTTCAAATCTAGTGATTCCTATCATATTACTAACCACCAAATTAGCACACTATAATGCGGAAAATAGAGGCTACATAATTCTACTGATGTGGAAGTTACAAAATTTAAATGTATGATTTGCTAAATCTTTGTTTATATTTTTAGCAACGGCTATTTTGACCCGTGGTCCGGCGGTGGAGTCTTGCAAAAACCCCAAGAAACGCACGATTCTATTGTTATAATTTTGATTCCTTCTGGTGCTCATCATCTTGATTTGCGCTCTGCAAATCCAGCCAGTGATCCGGAGGACCTTGTCAAGGCGCGTAATTTGGAAAAATCTATTGTCAAATGCTGGCTAGATCACGAGAGAGGATATCAGGGATGTACCGGTGTTGCAGCAAATGTAGCTGTTGGGCGGGTTGGAGCGTTTTTGCTAATTGGTATTCTGTTTATATTTTGAGATAAGTTGTATAATCACAAATGTATTAACCCCATATCTAAGTGCAACCGCTTATTAGTGCTGGCCTTTTGCAATTTATAGCTGTTATGCCCCTTGGGCAGCTGCGAATTTTCCTATGTTTACGCACTTTAATGTCCACTGCATAAGTCTGTTACCATTTTCAAAAATCAAAATTACTAAAATCTGTTTTTAACGACAGTGCTGAATAAATTATATTATTACAGCAAACTATTTATAGATCATTATGTTATTTGGTTACGACACTACGCAGCATTATCTTGCAATAAAATCTAATTTTTCGTGAATCGTTCAAGAATTGTTCGTGTACAGTTCGCGAAAAGTTAATAACTGTTCAATTGCTATTCGGGAAAAATTTTATTTTATTTCTGTCAGTAACAGCACAACACTATGCAAAGGATTTTCCGGATATCTTTCACTTTTACGTTACCTGTGTTGAAAGGTTTATAAAATAAATTATTTGTCTCTGTGTCTTTGTTTTCGATAGCAGTGATTAAAATACCAATTTGTAAGCCAAACTCAGTACGAATCTTGGTGTTAATCTTCCGTAACATGGTAAAATTAAAAACTGACTTGGTTAAAATTTCCACAGTGCAGGCGATATTGTAGGGCACAACTACGTGTAACATCACTAGAATAACACCATTCACTAGAGTATAAATTGCCAGGAACTGTAGCTCTCGCCAGAAATGCGGGTCGGACGAACGAACGAATATCGAACAATACTTATTTTCGAACAGCACTGGAACAAACTTTCAACAGCTCTCGAACGAATTTTAAAAACGTGCCAAAATTTCGAACACGTCGAACAAAAGTCTAACGCATTTCGAAAAAAGATTTTAATTTCTCGAACGAGTTTCGAGCGAGCGGCGAACGAACAACACTCAATTCTCGCGAGTACTGTAGCAGTTTAGTGGCAAAATGGCGCGGCTAAACGTGATGTCTCGTACAAGGTGTGACATTATGATTAGATAAACTAGAGCATTAAAGTGTGCAAAACCTAGCGTTTTGTGAAAATTTGGTTAAATTTTTTTTTCACTCCTCGGTTATTTTTAGTTTATATTTAGCTCATTATGTAACTTAATCTATAAATTACAATGTACTTGATATACGTAACATTTGTGACGTATATACGTACATATAAACTGTGCACTTCCCCATGTCCTGTTGCTAGGCAATAAGGGCGAACACATTTAGCTAACACAAAAAACCAATTGAATGCTACTGTTGTCGATTGCGTTTTCGGAACAACGAAAGTGATTTTGTGGAAGGTTTAACAGTAAATGTTTTTCAACAATTGAATGTGGCTCTTGTCGCTCGTTGCTCTATTGTTATTTATACTGTAAACGATTATCCGATAAAAGCTATGTTCTGGTATATCCACAGTCTTCCGAAAAGGGTTAGGGAACTTTGGGGGCCCCATGTTCATTCTCGGGGGAAAATTCAAATTGGGGATGAACAAAGTTTGCTTAAAAATACTAAATATTTTCATGTAGTTTTACTGATGTGCATGTATTTTCAAGCTATGAATGACGTTTAACATTAGAAACTGTGGTAAATAATGTTTAAAAACATTTGGCATACAAAAACATACATTTTGAGACATAAAAGTTTTTTTGGATAATTTGACCTTTCGAGATTTCGGCGGAGTGTGGGACGGACATGACGGAAATATCACGAACATGGGGGATTTGGAAAGTTGTTGATGGAAGCTCCTCTATCCCGCACTGTGGACAGGCCAGATGTTCCTAAACCTAACGATCCCTGTGGTGCATCCAGTCGCGATGTACAGTTAGATGTTTGGAAATGTAATAGCGATGTTGTACGTCTTCTTACTGTTTAATTTTGGGATAATGCGAACAATCATTGGCATATACTGATTATCATTATTATAAATGTAGAAATATCGTGTGCAAGAAACATCCTTTTGCTATTGCATTGCATATAGAATGCTTGTGAATGGCAATCAGCGCCCATTATGCTTCAAAAGTTCTACAAATATAAATTCGCTTAGCGATGTCAGATTTGGCTTAGTTTACTTTTAATTTTCGGAAACGGAGTCCCGCCCATATGGTTTTAAAATAGATATTAGATCACGTTCATCAAAAGTATACGTAAAATGATTTCATTACCGAAATTGTAACCTGCTTAATTGTGTTTGTAACATCCATAATAATTGTCCAATGCGACAAAATTACTGTATCCTCTGGAAATCCAGAAATAATGAACAAGGCTCACATTATATTATGGATGCTCTAAAGTCACTTTTGTCGCGGTTTCTAAAATTGGTATTCGGATCAAGCGTTCATGGTAGTATTTTTAGTTTAGTCACAAAATCTGCACTATATCGAAATATACATTTGTCAAGCACAAACTGGATAACATAATGTAGTTTGAGTCAGGAGTGCAACATTTTGTAGCGAATGTACTGTGCTTTGATTATTTTCAAAGAAACGCGTGTATTGGATAATGCATTATGTTAGTATCTTGGTCAGTATACCGATGAGTGAAATATGTAACTACTTGAGCGTTTAGTATGTACATATGTAGTTAACATTATATTATATTTAATGGTGCTATATTTTGTAGTATTTTGATTGTTTTGTTTATAGTTTTATTGTTACCATATCGAAATCCTCCTTAATATGTAATGATTTGTTATCTTGTAGTAGCGCACTAAAGTCGTGGACTCAGTGCGAACAGTACTGTTACGTCACGTCTCGAGCAGCGATCATTTCAACGTTCAAACCGTAATTCTGCAAATATTAACACCCAAACCACATATTAATATTCTGTGTTAAAAAATTTCAGTTGTATCAAAGGATGAAAAGTTACATCAATAGGTTAACCATCTTACAGGCACATGCGTATTTTTTGGTATTTAGCTTTACATGCTACCATTATTATAATTATTAATCTTAACTTTTCCTGTACAATTTGTAAAAAAATAAACGATTCGCAAAACAGAATCCCTGCAGAATAATGTAGGTTTTCTGAAAATGCGAGCAGTTTATTGTGTGCCGAAAAACATTACATTTATATGTAGTGGGGATGTTTTTTATATTAAAGGTGCTATATGTTTTTAGATTGTTTGCGTCGTTTTCCGATATTACGTGAGTACACATAATGTGATCCCGCCACAGCCATCCTATTTTGTATAAAAATTCTTAAAGGACCACTTTTTGGTCAAACGCAAATTTTTCGGCTCGGCGATTGAAATCTAGGCATTTTGTGTTCTCGGAAATTCAAGTACAATTACCCAAATATTTGAGAACGAAAATTTGTCGATTTTGAATTAAACCAGTTTTGTTCATGAACACCAGGAGTTTAACTATTGGATCGATTTGTTTGTGACGTCAATTTTGCATTAAATTTGTTCGCGAACACTGAATAATCCAAAACTGATTAGGCATTAAAGTAGATATAAAATGGCGGTTTTACCCCCCCCCCACACAGTGGTGGGGGAAGTGGGGTGATGACTCATGGCCCCCACACAAGTGTGGTGGTAGATTAATGACCCACACACGCATATATATATATAATATATACTCAATAACCACATGTGGGGTATATATTTCGGTTGTGACATATTCTTAAAGATGTTTATAACCCCACACCAGGGAATAACCGGAACCGAAATTTACCGGAACCGGAACCAGCAACCGGAACCGTCCATTTAAACCGGATCCGGAACCGGAACCGGAACCTGGTCTTCGAAATTTATATATAGTAAAACAGATAATGGAAGAAATGAAGGTATAGTGGATTTAAAATGAATTAAAAATAACTTTTACATTAAACTTAATGTATTGCGATGGTATTATTGCCTTTCTGAAACTTTAAAGAGACTGAGGAAGCTAATAATGTTTATTTATCGATCAAATATGTCGGTTTTTGGACATTCAGAGCAAAAAATGTCTTCCACTATACACCATTGCATATACTGCGTCAAGTCGAAAGTGCTTACAAAGCTTGGAGCGTAGAATACACACTTTCGCTCTGTCTCCAGTCGCCTCCCTTTACTACACATACGTTTGTTGCATGTTCTGTAGGAAAATTCAAAGATAAAATAATAGATAGAAGGTAATTTTCTGATCAGTGGTCAGAGACACTATTTAGGCTAGCGTTGGACAAACAGTGCCCGTCAGTTAGATCATAATGATGATAACTTTCTAATCAGAATGCTATAAATGAGACACATTGTGAGCTGCTTGCGCAGTTTCAATAAATACAGTTCTTTGCCAAGAAAGCAGTTTCTAGCTGCGTTGCAGATAACGTTAGTTTACTTCAATTTAGACTGATTTACCAAGTTTGCAAGCGCTAAGGCGGGTTCTTGAAGCAATTTATGTTAGCCAAGCATACCCTAAGTACTTATGCGTAAGCCATACTTTTACCGAGTAGGGCCGGTTCAATTGAAACGTCCCCACAGACCTCTGAATGTGTAAAATAGCTGCTACAAGCATCGACGTGGCTTTGATTTGTTAAAAAACCTGCAGGTTATTATGAAAAATTTCTACTGAAATTATGTGCCCTACTTACGTTTCAAACGACAAATTGCTTAGTTAATCTCTTCTTTTGTTGGTTGTATTGGAGCTTGATCATTGTATATTACATATGTTTGGATTTTCGCCGGAACCGAAACCGGAATTCCGGTTACTCCCTGCCCCACACATATTTGAAAAACATGGTTCATCAGGGGATGGATCATATTTTTATGGTTCACAATATACAATTATTAAATTAATTAATAAAACTATTAACAAACCTGATAAAACCATAATTAGTAATAATAACCGGGTGGTGGTGGAAAGACGGTTTGAAAACATTATAGGAAACTGTCGCGAATCTGGAGATACTGATCGAATCCGGGTTGTGATGGATACGCGTCGCAATGTCGTCATTACTGCATATCCTGTGGGGTGAATTTCATGTATGTGGGGTTGATATATGGCTTGTGTGGGGTAAATATCGATGGTGTGGGGCATGTGGAGGTGACATATGATGTTGATTTGACAGATGGTGTAGACGGTTATTTAATCAAGACTTCACTGGTTTTGTATTCACTTTTCAAGTTTCATTTTTACGCTCAAGTTTCATCATGGCTTTCACACAGTCTGTTGGTAATTCGGATGTATTGGTCGACGACTCACTGTTCAACGACGACCACTCGCTGTTCAACGACGACCACTCGCTGTTCAACGACGACGACTCGCTGTTCAACTATGCGCTGCTCAGTGACAATTCACTTCTCAACGACAGCGACGGCCCAACAACCAGCGATGCCGTCGAAGATCAACTCGACAACGACCTCGATAGACGAGCGGACGCGCAACGGCTGGCGGAAATGGTCTACGATCGGATCAATTTCGATCGCTGTGAAGATCCGCACCTGATCATCGAGAACGAATTCTGGAGTATCCTCCGTTCGATCATCTGCATCGATGTGATCCACATAAGTTGAAATATCAAAATTACGATGTTTGAAAAACGTTTCGGCCGGACCAAGGGCCTCATCAGACGGCTATAGGCTACCGTTACGTTTTTTTCATTTTATTCAAAACAAACAATGATAAATTATACAATCAATTGCAATTTATACATTTTACAATATCACAGTTATATTTAACAAAAATACAAGGATATATCAATGACAGTTTATACATTGAATGTTCAAATGATTGTCCTTTCTTCATTTCTTTCTTCACAAATTCCGCAGCTGTGAGCACCGCTGTACGTTTTCGTATTAACGCCATCAGCGTTTCTTCTTCCTGCGAACGTCCATCTATGAAGTCACCACTAGCCTCACACTGACGATAAAATTCATCCACCTTTGACTGCCAATACGCAATCTCATCTTGAATATAGTCATCCATCGTAAGCTTGAAGAATGTTGATTCCAACGTATCGCTGACGAAGTACTTTATCCAAATCATACGTTGCTAGATGCTTCATAAACCTAGCTCCCAT